>VMDR010010141.1:19360-31651 GCA_007922815.1 Macrotus californicus | reverse complement strand
ATATGTTCTTTCAAAGGTTAAGGCATGGCTACCCCTGTCTTTGGGGGGATACTGGCATCCTATGAAAAACAACAAAGCATTCCTGTGCTAAAAATTGGAAAACTGATACTTTTGCCACTTCATATACCCTAAGTTAATTTTTTATTACAAATATTTCCATTTTTTTTTTCTCTTAGGACTGCCCTTTTCCCCCCACCCCATTGATTTACATTTTAGGCTTTTGACTAGGCATTGCCAGAAAGGACCAGAATTTGATCAGTACAGAGACATCGAAAGTCATATTCAAGGAAAATTTAGGATACTTGGTCACTAAGGATTGGGCATTGTAAAGGATCCAGTAGAATAGAGATAGAAGAGAGGTGTTTTGGATTGCATGTTTGTGTCCTCCCAAAATTCATGGGGTAAAACCTTAAGCACCAATGGGATGGTATCAGGAGGCGGGGTCTTTCAGAGATAATTAGATCTTGAGGGTGGAGCTCTCATGTTGGGATTTGAGTCCTTTTAAGAAGAGAGGAGAGAGCTTGCTTGTTCTCTCTGTCTCTCTCCTCTCTCTCTGTGGCTGGCTCTCTCTCTGCCGTGTGAGGACACAGCAAGAAGATGAACATCTGTGAATGAGGAAGAGGCTTCTCATCAGAACCCAATCATGCAGGCACTCTAATCTCAGACTTGCCAGCCTCTAGTATTGCAAGAAATAATTTCCTGTTGTTTAAGCCACCTAGATTGTGGTATTTTTGTTATAGCAGCCTGACCTAAGTCAATAGGGAAGCAAGCATTGAAAGTTCTGATGGTATATATAGCTGAGCCACATGAGAAGACAGAAGGAGGAATGTGGATGTGAGAAATGTAGCAATAATGGTTGTTATAAAGAATGGTTCTCCCCCTGCCCCACTTTACCTCCCTTTTGGGGGATAAATTGGGACAATCTAGCAAAACCAAAGGGGAAGTTCCAGATAGGTAGAAGTGAATTAATGGAGGTGCGTACAGGCATACCTGAGGAACAAACTTTTCTTTCTTCTTTCTCCAGATCTGTCACTGAACTTTAAGGAGTGATGGAACTTGAAGAGTCTAAAATTAGCAGGAAAGCAATCTAGAGCTTTCTCTCCATGTTCTGTCTTCATCTGAGGCCATTTTAATCATTATGGTGTCAGATGAGGGATTAAGGGAGAGGCACCTGATATCTTTAAGCCCCAAGCATTATTTTCAGTACTTCACATATACCATCTTATTTAGTACTCTCAGAAACATGCCAGGAGTTCCAGTAAGTGGGACCTTGGCATTTGTAAATGAGTCATTCACATTAAGACTCCTCATGAGGCACCAAAAAAAGTCTACTGTATATAGGATTTCTAGTTATACCGAAAAGGGTGTCTGAATTGTAGGGGTAGGGACTAGACAGTGAATGAGCCTGGCTAATCTCCAGACATTTATACCTTTACATGTCTTTATTTTCTCATCACTGAGAATTTTTGTAATTTAAATACTTTTGTTTACTTTTTTGAGTGTGGAAAAAAATTATAAAGTCAAGTGCTAGTGATAGAAGGGAAGAAGTCTAAGACAATGATGAGTCTTAGTTAGAAAATGAGAAGTTGGCCCTGGCTGGTGTGGCTCAGTGGATTGAGTGCTGGCCTGCGAAGCAAAGGGTTGTCGGTTCAATTCCCAGTCAGGGCACGTGCCTGGGTTGTGGACCAGGTCCCCAGGAGGGGGCTAGTGAGAGGCAACCACACATTGATCTCTCCCTTTCTCCCTCCCTTCCCTTCTCTAAAAATAAATAAATAAAATCTTAAAAAAAAAAAGAAAATTAGAACTTGGATACATTTAAGAATGCAGTGCTGCATTTGTCTGTGGCTAAAATCTATCAATGAAGAATCTGCTACACTGAAAAGGAAGAATAAATAGTGACTCATGAAGCTGTTTCAGAGTCAAAAGTTGTTCTTTAAATAAAAGAGGAGACTTTTGTGAAGATTACAGATGGTAGAATTTATTTTAATAGCTTCATAAATGACTTAAAACCTGTGTTTATAAGATCATAGAAGATCATTAGGGGGTCTGAGGGAGCTGCCTAAATTTTTTTTCCACTTATTGCATTTCATGGGAGAAATTCTACACTGTTTTGGTATTTGGAAATATGGATTTGACACTGTTTATAGCCCTCATAATTGTCAACAGTGTAGTCTCTTATTAGCCTCTTTTATAAATCAGGTAAAAAGCACAAAAAAGTCAAAACAAATAATCCAAGGGCACACAAGTAGCAAAGGAGACCTGACATAAACCTGGGTTTGTCCCGCTCACGTGCCTTTCCCACATCAAACTTTTTAGATTAAAAAAAAACAAAACAAACTTTGAAGCTGTGACCTTAATTCATTTGCATAAAAAAAGTTGAGTCACACAGAACAAGCAGTCTGCACAGGACTTTTTAAAAATTTCAGTCTAGTTGAATCTTTTACTTAGGACAAATCCCACTGGTTTTAGAACAGTATGTGAAAGTCTTCTCTTAAGTCCCTTGTAATCCTTGACATAAAAGTCAGCTTGGCTGGTCCAAGTTAAAGAGAGAAACACCCAGTGGCTGTGCTGGAGCTGGCTGGTCCTGGCTCACGTGAGCCAGTTTTTAGATTGCCAGGCATTTTATAAACCTGTTAAACACAGCACATTATTAGACTTACAGTGAAATTAATTGTATTTAAAATGAAGGTAACAGAGACTGAAAGGTCCTTCCTTTTTAATTACTCTATGACCCCTTACAATTGTCTACGGTCCTGAGGTCATTACCTCTGCCATATCTTGATGGGGAAAACACTACGCAACGGTCTGTCACTGCAGGTACCTTCTCATGCTCCCCCTTCAGCAGCATCATGTCAGTTACTTCAAGTCAGGCCTGTCGGTCGCATTTACACCAGGAGACTTGGCAAATGCTCCAGTCAGAGCCCTTCCCTCCCTCTCTGAGGGCTAGTTGATAAGCCTTTACTAGGACACCTCTGGATATACAGCTTTGGCAAGTGTTTAATCTTGATTCTCTGGATTATTCCTTTAACAAAAGGAACCTCAGCTATACTCAGCTAAATAGTTCCGATCTCTTGTTCTTATTGTTTTCACTGGTTTAGAGATTAGGATGGAGGGGAGGTGTGGAAGTGCAGATATCTTCTTGCTCAAAGCCAGATGCTAGTTAAAATGAAATGGGGACATTTTGGCAAACTCTCTTATGTCTAAAACACAGGTTTGCTTGGAATTTTACCCACACGTCAAGATGGAAGGAAATCCAAGTTGGATTTTTTCACCTATTAAGGAAATCAACACAGGTATTAAGACAGAAGGAAAAAATTCATTTGACCAATCGTTGTTTTCAGGGCGAACAACTATTCTCTAAATTACCAATACTTCAAAAGTGAGAATGAAAAGGGCACAAAAGAGGCGTGAGATTACAGACAAAGTTGAATAGCATGTCAGCAGTTGCTCAAAGGGAGATGGGAGGTCAGGAACTTGTTCCTGATCTTCATGCTGCCTTACCCTGGGTTCTTGGACCTTTCTAGCTTCACTACCGTTTCTCAACTTCGATGAGTTACGGGTGCAAGAGGGAAGAGGACTTTTTCTTTTTGTCTCAGGGTGCGATTTGCGGCTGTGAAATTCTTCTGCATTTTCATCCTTCATGCTGAGGAGTCAGTGCAGATTTATATTACCATGTTATTATGGGTAGTAGAGACTGTGTCTCCTTGAAAGTAATGGCATGTGATTGCTTACTCCATTACTTTCAATGGGACTCAGTCGTTGCCATCCTTAGGGACGCAATCCCATTGAAAGTAATAGTGTGAGACTGCCCACGTTGTTACCGTGCTTTAAATTGGATTGAATTTATACCGATCGGTGTGGGCCAGCCCCAGAAGTCTTCACTTTTAAAAAATGTAGAGTTGACAAAGTTTTCCGGCCAGCAGCTGGATTTTAACTGTCTGTTCGGAGAATGTATTTTTACTATTTAAAACATTCATTTCTTACTGTTGATCTGTGTTAAATTTCGCCTCTGAACTATTAGACAAACTCATTACATTTTAGGAAAATTGCTTTTTAACTTTAATTTTTACTTCATTATGATATATTCAGGCATTTCAGGGAAAAAGCATTCTTTTGCTTGGACATTAATTACTTTCTTGTTCTTAGAATAGTTGTGTTTTTAGAACTGGAAAGAAACTTTGCAATATCACAGTTAAGATGAGGAAACTGGGGTTCAAAGTAACTCGCCATGGTCAAGGTCACCAAGCAAGAGCTTGGTCACAAGCAGAGACCAGAACAGCACTGTGTAGGGTTACCCAATCCCATATACACCTTTACAACTAGTCTGTTTTTATATGTAGAAATAGTAATGGGTTATTTCATGATAAATTAGGCATTGTTATTTATACTTAAATGACACATTTTAATTTTTCTCCATAAAACAAACATTTTCAGATGCTATTAGTATAAAATACCTTTATGGTGAAAACATGCACTGTTGTGGAAACAGAAAGAAGGCATTGCATAGGAGGCTGTACACAACAGGGCTAGAAAACTGCTCCAGGTCTTACCTTTTATCTAACGTTGCTCCTGTATTTATGTCATAGTTTGCAAATGCAGCAGGTCGTTTTAATATTTCTGCTCTGTTATCAGATTGTTGAAATACCCAAACTTGGTGCATTACTATTAAAAAAAGTTTCTGTTTTGACTTCCATAAAATTAGCAAGTGTTGTTTTATATTTAGTTGTTTTACAGCTAAAACATGGACACACTTGATCTTTATAGCAAAAGAAAACCATTAATAAATTATTAAATGTTTTTCAGTTTGCACCTTATCATGAAAGCTAATTATTTGTGAATTGGAGTAAAAACCTTCCTCTTTGTTAGCAGTGCCAATAGTTGAAGGTATTGGCGTATTGGCCACTCGTACATATTCCGTGTAAAAGAATTCAATGCTTTGTCAATTGGGTAATGAAAACAAGGGGGACAGAGCTTTCACGATAATAGCAGAACCAGAAATTTAATTTATTACTTTACTTAATGTCAATATTATTATTGATAGATAGATTTTGACCACAGGCACCTCTAACTAGTATTTAGATAGACAATTGCATTATAAATATATTAGTTAGGTTACTCTTGGAATCTGGTATCATATGAGCCTGTAAATATCAATATTCTCTAAAAGCTCTTCCATCTTTAGAGTCTATTATTATGTGGTTTCAAAATTGTAAGTTTTGGTTGTAGGAGCTAATTGTTTCTTATTGTATAACCATACAATTATCCTATAACATTTTAAAATTCGTTTTTTTTGAAGTAAACTATCGCACAGAAACCCCCACAGCACACTGACTTGTGTATTAGAAGTCAGTGTAGTGCTCACCCTTGCAGTGTGGCTACTGGTGGTGCTGAGAACAAGAGAAGCTTCTGGATGCTGACATACAAATATAAGCAATGTGGTTAGCTATTTTTTTAAATTTCATATTTGAAGAGACTTATCTCCTTTTAGGTCCCTGCTAGAGTTTTTTGTTTGTTTTTCCTGTAACAGTAGAAGACAGAAGTCCGCAAACTGTGACCTCCGGGCCAAATCCAGCCTACCACCTGTTTTGGAATAGCCTGTGAGCTTAGAATGGTTTTTACATTGTTAAATGGTTGAAGTAAAATAAAAATAAGAATGATATTTTATGACACGTGAAAATGACATGACATTCAAATGTCAGTGTCCAA
Organism: Macrotus californicus; assembly: GCA_007922815.1. Classification (NCBI taxonomy): domain Eukaryota; kingdom Metazoa; phylum Chordata; class Mammalia; order Chiroptera; family Phyllostomidae; genus Macrotus; species Macrotus californicus. The sequence continues at coordinate 25,945 of VMDR010010141.1, read as the reverse complement.
AAATCCAGTGTAATGGGAACTTAGCCACACTCGTTCATTTCTATATATCTGCTTTTTGTCCATTTTACAGCATTATAGTTGTTTTGGCAGGACAATGGCAGCACCGAGTAGTTGTGACAGAGATCACGTGGCTTTAAAGCCTAAAATATTTACTGTCTAGGTAAGAAAATGATTGCCAACTTGGCAGAAGAGTCAGCCGTGTTGCATGGGGTTGAAGGTCAAATGATATTACTACAGTTTTTTTTATAGTATTACTATTCAAGTGATGTATGAAATTTGCTACCCACTGGTATCACCTAACTCAGATATTACCCATACTTGCCAGGGTAGTTGTTTTGGAGTCTACATTCATTGCCCATCAGGTCCTCTACGTGAGTGATGAAAGCATAACCAATAGAGCTAGCATCTGCATTGGAAAAAGATTTTCTCTGGGGTGTTGCTGCTTACCTTCATCCTTTCATCAGGCCAGTTTTCAGCATCGTTATGGAGCTGTCTATCTCTGCCTTCACAAAATTCCCGCTGACTCAATGCATGCCCTTAGGCTGGTAATCTGGTTAATATTTTGCAATTTTCACACGGGATCACACCTACCTTTGTCTTCAAGAAGTGAAGTGTTGATTTACTACATGCACTTTTTGATCCTCAGATATCTGTGGGAAGTTTCTTTAGTTAATCCTCTGTGTTTATTAAGGTCATTTCCTGGACTAGTATCAGCTGTGTTCTGAAGGACACAAACACACACACACCCCAGGTAGCCCCGTGGGCAACTGTTCCCATATTATGTCTCCTTGATTTAGTATACACAGCTTTTTTTAATATGGTCAATAGTAGCAACCTAACCAATACTAGTTGTTGTTTTGCTGATAAGAGTCTTTTTGAGAAATAAAGAGAGAAAACCGTGAGTACTCAAGAATAATTGGGGCCAGAGGAAGTCAAAGATCACAAGGCACCAGAAGCTGGACTAGTCAGTGCTACAGCCAAAGCAAATGCTTTAGACAATGTGGAGAGAGGATGAACAGGAGCTTATGATGCAGATCCATGTGAAAGAGGGGAATTGATGAACCAACCACACTAGACTGGAGCAATTCCATGATTCTGTAAGTCCTTCTTTTATTTCTTTTCTCCGACTTGTTTTGTATATGCACAGGGAGTGAGAGCCTGTCAGAGTGCCCACTGTGCTCGCAGGAATATGCGCAACAGCGTATTGTGGTGGTAACGAGTGTGGTCTCTGCACCAATGTCCAGATTCTGCCACTTCCTGGCTGTATGTCCCTGGGCAATTGACACATCACCTCAGTGCTTCCCTGCCTTCATCCTCAAGGTGAAGGTTAAATGAGTCCATGCAAGTGCTTAGAAAGGTGCTCAGTTAATATTCCCTATTATTGTTCCACAGTGATCTCTCAAAAGGTAAAAAAGAGATTTAGTATGATACTGGATGCCAGTATAGCAATATGTTGTCCTTGATAATATATGAAGTAACTCGAAACGGGATTTTTCTTTTGTCTAAAACTCAACTATTCTTCAACATCTAAAAAAATAAAAAACAACTCTTCATCTTTATGGATGATATTGTGCTTAAAACTTGTGTCCTAGAATATTTTCAGCCTTACTGGACAACATCTTTCATTCACTCATTGACTGAGCAAATACCTACTGAGGAGTACCTACTGAGTACAGGTACTGTGCCAGGCCCTGTGGACACAACATCAGTGAGGAGAGCTCATGTGGTTCCAGAGGGGGAGAAAACAGGCAAACAAAGCAAAAAAAAAAACAGTGGTGAAAGAAACAAATACTGTGCTCAAGTGTTATGAAAGAAACAATAGAGTTCTGAACCACAGCGCTGTGAGTCCGATAGGGATCCAAGCAGGCAGAGGGAACTCTGTGAGGGACAGTTAGGCTGAGATCTGCAGGATGGAAACCAACCAGCTGGGCTGACTGTGGGAAGCAGAGCATCCCAGGCACACTGCACAGCCCTTCTGAAAGTCCTGCGGTGGAAACCATTTGTCCTGTTGAGAAGAACCCAAAGGAGAGTTGAAGCTTGGTGAGCAGGGAGATTGGGAGAGGTGATGAAAGGGAGCCAGGGAGAGTTCTTGTCAGGTAGGGATACAATCTGATTTCTGGCTTACTTCATAAGAAGGTCCAACTGGCTTCTGTGTGGAAAATCTCAGACAAAAGTTGCAGGTAGAATGTTGAGACAGTGGCCCACCGGGTTTGCATACCGCAGGAGCATGGTGACACGTTGCCGGGGCGGTGGGGGTGGCGGGTATGACTAGGAGCATATATGCCGTGATCCTTAGTGAGCAAATCGGGTAGGAAATTCAGAACACCACAGCAAATGAAGCAGCGAGCTTATATAGAATTTATAACTAAAATAAATATTATACACACACGTTTGTCTGTCTTTGTAAAAGATGAGATGTCTTTAAGTTAAAATTATAAAACAATTTAAAATGTGCGTCCTTTAGAATTATTATTTAGTGTGTGCAGAATATTTACTTTCAATGTTTTAAGCTTTTAAAACCTCATTTCCAGGAAAAGAAAGTATTTATTCTAGCCCTTCAAACCTGTATTTCCATGAAAAACCTTCCTTAGTTTTCCATGTGTATGTGAAAGTCCAAATTAATGAGCCTGTTGGTGGGATTTTAAAATGAGACAGGGGTAATGCTTTTGAGATGGATGTTGGGAGTCCTGGGTGAGGATGGCCCGGGTGGAAGCACCTCGGCTGTACTCTGCTCAGGCAGGTGATTCCATTGAGATTTCCAAGTCTCTCTGGGGTTTTCTTCCAATCAGCCGCCTGGCTTAGAAACTCATGATGTGAATTTTTGATGGCAAAATTAGAAAATAGAGTGCCCTTCTCTTTTAAAAATAAGTTTTGAATTCAAAAGTGATCTGGCTAGACACTTGTGTAAACTAATTTCACATTCATGATGAATGAAGGCAGTGTAGACAAGGAGTTTCACCTGGATCCTCATTAATGTGATTCTATCCTGAGTTGGTGATGAGGTGGCACAGGGTCCGAACTTGCCTATTCTAACTAATTTATTCCAGAACGAGAACCAAGTCAAGTGTATCCACATGAGAACTCACCATGTCACCCAGGAAAAGTGTATAATTATCCTGCAATAGCCCCTCGCCTTAGGAATGGGACACACTCCAGGGTGAGTTAAGTTATTCAGCCTGGAGCTGGCTTTCCCCCAGCCCCTCCCTCCTTTGTCCAGGGCTAATGCAGACAAATGCTTTAACCCTCCCATCTTGAGGTTGGCAGTTTGCCAGCTGCAGGGACATTAGCTTCTCATTAGCCCCTTGTCATCTGCCCACTAATTCGCATCCCACCCAGAACCAAAGTAAAGTGGGTTGGCCCGTCTGAAACTTTGTCCACTGAAGGAAGGAGTGCCAGTCCATGGGTTGGTTCCCTTATGATTTTATGAGTCAGGAGTAAAAGAGAAATCATATCTTACATAGATTCAAGAGATTAATGGGCATGTCTGTCAGCAGATTATTTAATATGAGAATCATGGTATGTATACTTTTTAGAAATTCCAATTCCAGCACTGACCCTTTCTTTCCTAATCAATTAGAGATGATCTTTTCTTTTTCTTCCAGAATATTGTCTTTGTTGATTATTATTATTACTTTAAAATAGTATTACAGAGTTTCAGAGTAACAAAGAAAGATGTTTTGAGAAGTAATTCTGGGATGTCCTGGGCAAGCAGAAGACTTTAGGTTGCTGTAAAATTCTTCATGAGATCAAACGGGTCAAGACCATCTGATACAGAAAAAATCCTCATTGGCATCCCCCTCTTTTTTTTTTTTTTGTTCATATATCCTTTCTCAGTTAGTCTGTGGATGCAAAATGTTATACATCTGAGAACATGCACATTAGTAGAGGCTTTGTAGATAAATGTCCCCAAATCTGTTCTTGTGGTCATTTCAGCCATCATTTTGGTTACCACATAAGTTAATTCTTGGGAATCAATGCCCTTGCTAACTGAACAAAGCTGAGCATTCTGAATTGAGTGTCTTGCATTTGATTTTGTCCTTGGATCTAGAAATAACTGAGAAACATTTCTTTTAGACCTCAGATTTTCACCATTGCTTTGACCCACTCAAGGTCTGAGAATTGGGCAATTTAAAAAGTAATGGTTAATTGTTGTATTTTGTAATTTCCACTTCAGTTCACATTCTGGCCTGCCAACAAGCTTAGTTCCTTTTAGGGCTGATCTGAGTTTGTACCTTGGATCTATGTCAATCTGTACCTTCATACGCGATAGTACAAATTGATTCTATGGAAATGATGCCATGATGAGGTTTGTCACTGTCCCCATGCAGACAACCTGCTTTGTCGGGATGGAAATATTAATGCTTGAACTGTCTTTATAAGAAGGTCTTATAACTTCCAGCCATAAGACTTTAGGGTACCTAACAGATTTATTCGAAATATGATGAAGTCTTCAATGTGGGAAGATGCCACATTTTCCTTAGATAATTGTTTGCATCCCTGAAAATATTCAGACGAAATTGGGCACATTTAGCGTGGTATGGCCTTAGACCCTGAAAATGTTCATAAGGGAAAAATATAAGTAATCAGTTGTGGGAGTTTTATTTCCTCCCCAAATACCAAAAGGCTTCCTCTAATCACTTCTTAATATCACTTCCAACTCTGTGTAATCCAGATGACTCCATGGCTCTTGTTTAACTTTTAATATTTGCTCTGTGTGTGTGTCTGTATGTAGATGGGACCTGTGTTGGTGCCTGTCCCATCCCCTTCTCTTCGGCACAGATGTCTTTGTGCTGATCAGATCAAACCCAAACCCCTGCTTGTTTGAGTCTAACTGCAGCTGCCATCTGAATTCCTTTTGGACACAGTCCATCCATCTATGGTCCAAATTATATTTTTATATAATACATTTTCCCAAAATTAATTAAAGACAAAAATTAATTTCATGACATGTATGAGTTTCACTGAATAAGTGATGGTTACTTGGTAATCAGCAGCATCCAAACAAAATCTGGTCCTCAGACATTTAACTGTATTGTTTTTCTAAAGGCACAGTCCCTCTGGTATCATACTTTAAAAGAATATTATGATTTGGAGTGTATGTGTGTATGTGTGTGTGTGTGTGTGTGTGTGTGTGTGTATATATATATATATATATACTAAGATATATAGCATTTCCAATACAGCCTATCAAATTCAGAAGTAGTTATCACAAACATACTTCATAACTCAGCAATGCATAAAAAGTTTTTAAATAATAGATCGAGATGACAGATGTCATAAAGATATGAAATGGATATAGTCAAACCTGGCAAAATTTGAGATGTGGTTTCAATCACAGTATTTTTTTGTTGATTTTTATATATGATCTTAGGCAATCTTAAATTAAGACAGGTGTCACCTTTAATTTATCGTCAGGTGGAGAGCACACTTACTTCGTACTCTAAGGATTTATTTAACTTAATGCTGTAATTGCTAGCAATATACTAGCTCATTATATTACAATTTAATATATTTGATGCCAGCTGTTATGGAGTTAATGGCGAAGTTGAAAGAAATGACATAAAGCACACTCTCATGTTTAGTTCAGCCATCATAACATCCCTGTTAAAAATTTCTCTTCAGCCCGGGAGTTCACTTTAGTATTGTTTCTTACTATTGCCATGATTGAAAAATAAGATTTTTTTTTCATGAGCTATTGCATTTGATATGTTGCTGAACATCCAACTTTTTGGCCCTTTTTAATGTATGAAAGTAACCTCTTGTACCTATCAGTTTTTCTAAAAGTTATTTTTGGTAAAGCTGGAATTTAAAAAGCCATTTTCTCTTTATTGGAATGGGGTTTGAGAGGTGTCTGTACATAAACTAAGAAGCAAATGTGCTTTTCTCTGTGTGTGTGTCACTCGGTGTTTTCTCATCCTGGACATAAGTTGATTATTTCCTGCTTGTATTTTAATAGAGCCTGTGGTTCTTGGGAGAACAATACCAAGATAAAAACAGCACAACTCAATATGAATTCAGTAGCAAAATTCTGAAAGTAGTGAAAAAAGTTTGTTTTGTATCATAAGAAATACATATAATATATGCTGTTAATAGCTACAATGTTTACTAATTATTTCACGATCTTTATAGAATATATCAATCTTTACACTCACAACATCCCCATGTAAAACTTATTGATATATTTGTATAACCTTTGGTATGCTTGTAAAATTGATTATTGCTGCAAAATATTCTCGATCTGAAGTCTTGTAATTTACTTTTTTCTAAATATATTTCACACATGCACAAAAAGCAGCACTTGATATATTTGTTAAAATTGAACAGATGTTAAAATGAGAAATAGGATAACAAACTATCGTTTTAATTACAGAAATACTTAAAAATATTCATCTACCCTCTTTTTAACTGGTGCCTTGTAACCAACAATTTTACACATTTTGTGAATTTGTGTATTTAACTTGGGGAAAACTCACTATTCTTCACTGTGTGGCATGTAAAAAGAAAAAAAAAAAATGCGTCTCCAGGAAACAATTCACTAGTAATTTAGTCCAGCTATTTTCAGTACTTAACTTTTGTGGTTTTTTT
>VMDR010010141.1:0-19260 GCA_007922815.1 Macrotus californicus | reverse complement strand
ACTGTAACATTTCCGATTCCTATTAGGCAGGTTACGTAAATTAGGCTAATATAAAATGGTGCTTAATAGAATTGCAAATATGGTGTGATGATACATTCAGACAGGAAAGACAGTGAAAGGGGATTTTGGAGGAAATCAAATGCATTTGCATTACAATAAAACATTTCCTGCTGTGAGGTCTCTCGCAAGGCTGGAAAAAACAACGCTCCAACACCACTCCCTCTTATGTACATAGGAACGCCATCCCCGCCTCTTCCAGAGCCTGTGGACTGTTGTCTGTCAGTAACAGAGAACAGCGTGCAGTTTTAAGTCTGTTGATGAATGTAGTCCTTTTATTATTTCGTTGGGCATCACATCCGAGTTCTTTATATTGCAGTGAGGGTGCATTTCTCTTCACGTACAGTATGTCTTTTTTATGATTAGAATGCGCTTTCCAGGCTTGAAAAACCTACTGCAATCAGTGAATTGGATTGATATCCCTATTTAAATCACATGTCTTGTGTTTATTTCCTCCTTTCTTTAACATTATTAGCCAGTGGGTTGGATAGTTGTGACATTTGTATACACTTTAATCATCCTGAAATGGATTACAAAAGGTCTAGATATTCCTTTTCTTCAATGTCTTGGTCCCCTTGGACTTTCTGATAAGCTTGAATAACAGCCACATATCACATTTTAAATCAAGAAATTTGAAAAACTGATACCAGGCGGAGAAAGGTAGAGTGATCCTTTCCCTAAAACCCTTTTAAACCAACACTAATTTCGTCTTTGTTCGTTAGCTGTCCCATGGCTTGTTTGCTTCTGTGTTTTTGAGGAGTCCAGAGCACTTTCTGGGCTGAAAGGTGCTTCTGGGGAGCAGATTTTGAAGCTGTCCCTCAAAGGAAAAGCTGCCCAATGAAGTGGGGAAAGGACTACATTTTTCCCTTGCAAATATATCGATAAAAGAGCTTTATGTTGAACTCACAAGCACCCTTGAACCTTTCAGTTTGCTCCCAGCGCTCAGATCCCAGTGTTTCTGTGAAACGGCACAGAGAGAGAGAGAGAGAGAGAGAGAGAAAGAGAGAGGGAGAGAAAGGGAGAGAGAGAGAGAGAGAGAGAGAGAAGGAGAGAGAGAGAGAGACACTATTCTGGGGCCCAGCATGCAAATGAGCAAACCATGTTAAGGAAAAGAAAATTTAAATCCCGTCTATTGTATTCTAAGCAGGTTGCTAGCCAGCCTTTGTGGAGCTAGTATAAAAATGAATCTCATCTTCTTCCTGCCATGAAAACTAAAAACATACTTTATTTCCTCACTCACATCAGCAATTTTTATGCAGTTTTTCTTCAAAAAGGTTTTGTTTTTCCTAGGAGTTTAGTGTGCAACATTTTCATTCATGATACAAATTATTTTATCTGCATCTATGCCTCTGATTTAGACCTTAATCTCCCTGAGATCTTTAGTTGTGGAATTTGTCATTTTATTTATATTCACAGGTAGTTCTCCCTTTCTTTAAAAAATGTGTTGGAATTAATACTATTTGCTCAAAGGAGCAGCAATTTTAAAAAGGCACGACATCGTATGGGGCATGCTTTCCTAGTGAAGCAAAGCAAGTTAAAATCCTCTAGATTCAAATTCCCTTCGCTTTCAGCTTTCAGCTGTGAAGAAAAGGATTTTCATCTAGATATAAAAGATGGTAATTGTACAATAAGGGAAAGGTTCTGACCAATAGAAATGTGCCTGGGGGACATGAAAAGAGGAGCAAAGAAATTGTCATCAGGCCATGCAAGAGAGACTTACTGAAGAGCAACGCTTGACAACCCACATGCAGCAAAACGACCAGCTAGTCAGCCAGGCGCTTTGTCCACCAAACCAAATAATCCATTTGGCTGGCTCCCTGCCCCCTCCACTATATTGACTAGAAAAAATTAAGTTGATTGATTTGTTTCAGCCTCATTTCATATATGGAGAATGTGTAAATCTTTAGGTCTGTTTGTTTATCTCTGTCTATCACCCTGTCAACTTTTTAAAAATCCACATGTAGTATAATTTCATATCAGATAGAGGGGCCAAACCATTGTCCAGACAAGTTTTCTTGCTCTCAAATAACTTTAAAAAATACATTTTTTAAAGATTTGATTTATTCACTTTTTTTAGAGAGAGGAGAAGGGAGGGAGAAAGACAGGGGGAGACATCAATGTGTGAGAGATACACGGTTGCCTCTCACACATCCCCAGCCGGGGATTTGGCCGGCAACCCAGGCACGCATGTGCTCTGACCAGGAATCGAACGGGCAACCTTTCAGTTCCCAGGCCAGTTCTCAATCCACTGTGCCACACCAGCCAGGGCATTTTTTAAAAAACTTTGAAATTGATCATAGGAAGTTGCAAAAATAGCATTGAGGGGTCCCATATATCCTTCCCCCTGCTCCCCCCACTGGTAATATTAGTAGTGAAACAGTACCAGATATTAGACCTTGATTCAGCCACCTCAGTACTGACTAAGAAAGAATTCAGAGCCAAGACTCAAATACAGGCAACAGTTTACTTAAAAAATTGCAGAGGTAGTTGAAGAGGGCCATGAAAGAAGTGAGTCGGCTGAGCTGCGTAGGCTCAGGGAACAAGTTACAGAGGCAAAAGGAGGGCCCTTGGAGCTTAGGAAAGAGAAAGCAGAGACATGCCTAAAAAAGAAGGCGAAGGGGCAGAGCGAGGTAACCCTGGGTCCTCAGTCCTAAGGGCTTTTAAGGGTGGTGATTTTAGGGGAGGTCCCAGCAGAGAATCTCAGTAGAATATTCATCAGCTTTCCAGGTATGTCCTTTTAAGAGTCCTGGTCTCCACTGATCAGTTGACACCAAGGCAAGGGATCAGTAGTAACCTAAGCTGTTCCTGATGTCATCTGGGCCTGCCTGGCCTGGCTGCTTTTCTGGGCCTAGAGCTGAAACACAACTGAGGCCTACATGTTATCTCTAGTTTGACCGAAACTGTCTCTGTGCTCAAAACAACACACCTGAGGCTTCATTCCTAAGATTGTTCCATGCGGGTCAGAACCTCACTGTCTTGAGGGCTTAATGCTTAAGGGAGTGGTCCTGGAAGGGCTCATATGGGAGTCCTATGAGGCTATTCTCTGGCCCCCGTTTTCTTCCGCTATGGGGGTCTACCATATGAAATGTCAGGGGAGGAAAGTTCACCCTGCAGGCCAGGTCCCACCCTACACTTGTTCATTGCTAGGCACCTGGGGCTTTCAGCCCTGGTGATCTTCCATACCTGGCCCGCCATCCTTGCTCTACTCATGCCTGTCTAACTGCCTCCTACAGTAGCATCGACATAGTTGTAGTACGAAACCAACACCAGGAGACTGAGATGGATATCCTCCATAGATCTCACTTAGATTTTACCGGTTTTACATGCATTTACTTATATATTTGTGTATTTTTGTGTGCATGTGTAGTTCTAAGCAATTTTATCAAATAACTTTTTTTTAGCTTTGTAAAAAAAATAGCCAAGTGGCCTACATAGTGATGATATCTTACTAAATCTCCCATTGTTTCAACACTGAATGATAGCCAAAGTAAGTCTTGTTGTTTTGTTTCCATCGCTTTCTTGTTTAATAAGTGGACTCTGCATACACATCAGGACAGACATTGTTTAGATTCAAAAGCAAAGCAAGATATAATTACAACCAAACCCCCCCCCATAGACAATTAGTACAATTTGATGTTATCAGAACTCAGACATTAAATTTTAATTACCCTTATAATTATAATTTTTACCTTTTCACATACATACACATGTGCATACAGGCATAAGCTTCCTGTAACCCTACTTTGCCTTGCCGATCACTGATTGTTGTTTACTCACGCACACACATATAAATAAGTACATGTTTCAATTGCATAGATTCATAGAGCACAAATACCTTTGAGTAGGCGTCAGCAAACTCCTTCTGAACAGGACTAGATGGTAAATATCTTAGGGTCGGTGGCAGCTACTCAACTCTGCCCTGGTAGCAGTAAAGCAGTCATAGATGATGCATAAATGAACGAGCTTGGCTATTTTCCAAAACTTTGTTTAGGGGCACTGAAATTGATATTCATATAATTTCATGTGTCTCAAAATATCATTCCTCTTTTCATTTTAAGGCAAATGTTTAAAGTGTAAAAATCATTCTCAATTCATAAGTCCTACAAAAATAGTCTGCGGACTGGATCTGGCCAACCTTGCACTAAAGAATATATGGAATTTTGGGTCATGCTTTCTTTGGGGGCTAGGGGCTGTGTGTATAAGAACGTTTTCTTCATCCTAATCTCATCTTATTCTCACACCACTCGAGAAAGCAGAGACCAGTCATAGGGAAAAAGCAGTTATGTTAACATGAGAGAATTCTCTTTGTGTGCCACTACAGTTACAGTAGATGATTTTCTTCTTTTTTATTTTTCCTTTTCTTTCCTTTTTTTTTTTTTTTTTTTTTTTTTTTTTTTTTTTGTATTTCAACATTGCATTGAAGGGAACAACTCAAGTTTCTAATTTTTTTCCTATTTTCTTGTCATGGGTATATTAGCAGTACATGATGCATACTAATTATAAAGTTGGCTGTAACAAGAGTTCCTCTTGTGAATCCATTTAAGAACTGATTGTTTACTATCTTTTTCTGTAAGTATAAAATTTTAATTATGCCACTGACAGGAACTGTGCGTGATACAGTGCTCTACATTTATCACTGGGAGAAGGCCAGTTGCAGAGCTGTTTGACTTTGGAGAAATCCTGATGCGTTTGCAATGTTGAGCAGCAGGTGCCACATTATTATGTACAGAAAAGCAATTAGGAAGCATATTGGATGAATGGGGAGTGCATTAATATTAGCAAGTACATTTGTCAGTGGTTTTGATGCGAGTCTTTTTCTTTCCTTTATGCAACATTAAGATTGTGGCTCTCATAAATTCTCCCCTTAAATTGCCATCTGTTCCCTTGTCAGGCAGTAGTGAGGTAGAGAAAAGTTTTCTTGACAAAAAGAAAGGGATTTTCTTTTATTTAAAGTAGAAGCAAAAGAGCCTATAGAAAGTCACAGAATTGTAGGTTGTGCAATTCAGCTTTGCGTGTGTTAAGTAATTACCTTTGAATGTAACATTAACCGTGGAACCCTTTGATTTTTACAAGTTGATATTTTTTCTCAGTCATTTCGTGTATTTTAAAATTCAATAGGAAAGAGTTATAATTAGATTAATGCAATGACAGCCAACAATTGGCCACTTGGATTAGGAAGTTTGAGGAAGGAATTGCTGATTTTCCAACGCAGTGCATCTTGTTCATGTTGCTGGCCTAGGGCCATGTTCCCATTCGGAAAGGATTTGTGATTAATCACTAGAATGTCGCCCCTCTTTACCTCTAGACTACTTCTGAAATAAATAGCACTCGGTACAATAACAATTGAAAGAAGTTCTTGGCACGATATCTACTATAAGTACTGGATATTATCTTCATGACAAATTCTGATGTATAATTATTATTAAAATTTCCAAAATCTTTATTAACTGAGAAGTGGAGTGAATAAGTTGACTTTGGTTAATTAGGTTTTCTGGTTAATTGAGAGTAACACAATTCCTATAATTTCAACTATCTTAATTGAAATGTTTTTCTTGAACATGTTTGTTTGCTTTTTAACTTTAGCAATAGAATTTATAAAAAGTGCTTTTATTTACTTCCTCATTGTTCCTTATCCTTATCTTGGCCATTTTCAAAACTGCCTCAAAAAGAAGAAAAACTAGACTATACTTGTACCTCACATAGATCCTAACCTAATTTTTAAAAAGTGCATACTATTGTTGACGTATCTTTTCTTTGTCTTCCAAAAGTATTTTTGAAAGGAAATCGAGTTAGTGCATATTCTGGTTGAGTTCTCACTGATTACAAGCTCAGAGAAGGGGACCCTCTCGAGTAACATGGTTTTCCCACCCAGGTTAACTGCTATCACATGTATCCCAGTCCTGTTTACAGGTGGCTGTGGGGCAGATGCTACAAATAGCAAGTCACACACCTTTCCCTCGGCATCTCTCAGGTCTGTAACTTGCTATTTGTAGCATCCTTGCCACAGTCACCTTTAAACAGGTGAGTTCTTCTGGTTTCCTTTCCTGCCTGTTCCCAGAGTAACTAAGGTCAGGATGACTAACCAGCTGTGACCCTCACTCACATGAAACTAATGTAATAATTAGTGCTTGTGTATGCTCCTAAAACCATACCAGCGTGTTCTCTCCCTGTGGCAAGTGTTGGTCTTCAGTTTTTGCTCTGTTACTAATATCTACGTTCCTTTGAAATTTGGATATTTCCACATTTTCTTCATCAGACATAGCTGAACAATCTCTTATGTGACTTATTCATGGATGGCTATGCTCATTTATTAGGCATTGTTTTTCAGCCTCTCAGAGGTAATCTTAGCTCCACATTCTGGGGTGCCCATGTACACACACTGTCTTACATGAGGCACCTGGGTGGAGAAGGACAATTTTAAGATCTAATCTGAGAGTGATTATACCATGGCCTTTCATCCTCACACTAGACAGTGTGAGGCCACATAACAAAAACAAAAATCAAGTGAAAGGAAGGACAATTAGCCAGGTAATTCAGGAACGCAAACCACAACAGCAAGGATGAAAACACCTTATCATCATTTGTAATGAACTTTCACACCCATCATCTCATTGCTCTCTCTTAACAACACAGTGAAGTATGCACTTTTCACACAGGGCATTGCAAATGGAAAATCTACCCTCTGCCAGGCTTCCAGAATCACTCTGGATGGAGGAGCAGGGCTGGGAGGCAAATGAGGACCTACACATTCTGGACCTAGTGCTTTTTCCTACCTCCCAGACTTCTCAGCTTTTCCTGTTTTACAAGGGGAGTCTTTTAACTCTAATTAATCCATTTGCAGTTCCCAGTTGGCATTTGTTCAGATTTCCAATTTACTTTACCAGGGTAAATGGACACTGCACTGCCTCTGTGAGTTTTCTGTTTAAGCCAGCCTAAATGAAAGGGAATGTCATCATGGTGGGTGGACAAGAAGACTGGACTGGAAGTTAGGAGTGCTGGCTGTTATGTAATTTAGTGAATAACTTTGGCCTAATCAATCATTCCACCAAACTAGACCTTATCTGTCGAGGGAGTTGGCTTTAGATATTTTCTAAGCTTTGATATTTTCTGGCTTGGAGATTTTTTGTCTGTCTCATATCTTCCTGAAAGATCCTGAGTCCTTCACTATTCAGGGTGCTCAGTCCTCTGTTTCTGGAGCCTGTGTTGTCTGGGTGCTCTTGACATGCCTGGGTTCCAGTCCCACTGGGGCCAGGTACCAGCCCTGTGGCCAAGAGCGAGGCAGGCAGTACCCTTGAACTCTCTCTGTTTACCTAATGAGGATGATCATCTTTCCTCAGTGGGCTGCACAGGATTGTGTGAGGATCTAATGAGATAATAGTTGTGAAAAATTTTGAAAACTTATTTAAAAAGAATTTATGAACTGTCTAAAGCAGCGGTCCCTGACCTTTTTGACACCAAGGATCAGTTTCATGGAAGACAATTTTTCCATGGACCAGGGTGGGGGGATGGTTTCGGGATGATTCAAGGGCACGACATTTATTGTGCACTTTATTTCTATTATTATTACATTGTAATATATGATGAAATAATTACACAACTCACCACATGCTAACCCTTGCCACAACTGCAACTGAGCCAAGTGTGCATTGTGGGAAAGAAGCACATAATGAAGTGATAAATAAAATAATGGGCAGGCCACACATGGACAAAAGTGTCAGATTGTGACTTAAAGCCTGTCATCAGATGCAGCTGTACAATTGAAGTACATCAACTCACTTGCCACTCTAAAGCCTGCCACCAGATGCAGCTTAATTGTCACTTGCCATTCACTGATAGGGTTTTGATATGAGTCTGCAAGAAATTGATTTATTATAGTCTCTGTGCAGTCAAACCTCTCTGCTAATGATAAGCCGTATTTGCAGCCACCCCTCAGGGCTACCATCACCGCCTTGACTCCACCTCAGATCATCAGGCACTAGATACTCATAAGGAGCACACAATCTAGAGCCCTCACATGCACAGTCACAGTAGTGTTCGAGCTCCTACAAGAATCTAATACCGCTGCTGATCTGACAGGAGGCTGAGCTCAGGCTGTAATGTGAGGGGTGTGAGTAGCTGTAAATACAGATGAAGCTTCCCTCTCTTGCCCGCCACTCACCTTCTGCTGTGCGGCCCAGTTCCTAACAGACCAGAGACGGGTACAGGTCCATGGCCTAGGGGTTGGGGATGCCTGGTCTACATTATCACCTTTCTATAGCAAGTATCCTTTCCTCCACCTTTGTGTTCACTGGGCCAGTCTTGAAGACTGGTGGCAAGTGTGGAAAGGCACATGATCTCAGCTGTGGATGGGAGAACCCTCATTCTCTAGGGCATTAGCTCTGTAGGCGTCTAGGTAGTTTCCAAACCCAGCTCATTCCTGGAGCTAAAGGAAGATCTACGGCAGGGGTGTCAAACTCATTTTCACCAGGGGCCATGTCAGCCTCATGGTTGCCTTCAAAGGGCCAAATGTAATTTTAGGACTGTATACATGTAACTACTCCTTAACAGTTAAGTGAGAGCTCAGCACTGCCACCTGGTAGAAACAAGGTGCCGGCCCAGATGAAACAAGGTGGAGGGCTGGATTCAGCCTGCAGGCCTTGTGTTTGCCACCTCTGGTCTATGGGATTATATGTGTACGTTTAAATCCCCTAGAAGGGAAGAAAAAACATTACTATCCTTTGAAGAAATGTTTTAAAATATGAATGCCGGGCAGCCTGGGCATCCACTGGTGGCCCCCCTGAGCTTCATAACTGGATGCCTGTCACTGCCTTCCAGCCATCCAGGCAGGCAAAGCCAGACCTACTTTCTGCCTCTCACTATGCTGGATCTGGAGCCAAGCTGGTAAACCTTCTTGGCATATCTTTTGGATCTTTTCTTGGTTCCTTAATTATTTATTTATTATTATGAAGCCATCACTCTGAATCTGGGCAGGAGTACAGAATGAAGGGGAAAATGTAAAAAAAAAAGCCAAAAATTGGAATCGCAAAGGTTAGCCAACCAGTGGTTTCCAAAAACCTTTTCCTTCATCTCCTCTGCACCAAGTCCCCTTTTCTTCTTTCTCCCTTCCACACTGTGAACCCTGCTTATCTCATTGCCACCACCCACCTCCAGTGAGACCTCTTTGCAGGAGTTTAATCAGGTGTGCTTAATGGCCAAGTCTAAAATGCAGCAGAATTTTGGACCCCCATGCCCATTTTTTCTCCTCCATCCTTAGTGACCTGGTTTGTTGAATGTAATCTTGAGAGAACTGGGCAGAACTGCCTTTGTCAAAACTCAGCCACCCCTTAAGCACTTTTTAGGTACATTCATGTTTTGGATCATTAATCTTGTATTTGTGTGTTTTTGATTAATTTTGTATTTATCTGAGTCCTGGGTGTGGGTGAATTTAATTTGTCTGAGTCCTGTATATCCAGGACAGTGGCATAGTTGTTTCTCTGTTCCTTCTAATATAGGATTGCATTTGTCTGTAGTTTCTCGAAGCGCTTCTCAGAAGATATATTTGAAATGAGTAAGAGAAATAACGCCTTCACTACACAGACATCAGTGGAACTGTCCCATGCTCCCTTTAGGCATTATTAACTTAATTTACTTCCTTCAATAGTTTTTGAGAACCCCAATATTTATTGAACCTTAGTTTCATTACCTTAGTACTGTGTACTTAATTCTGTGTAAGTACCAAGAAAAGGGTGAACAAATATAGATGACCCTCTTCTAAAGGGATTTTACAGTTTGGTGATAAGACATTCTCTAAATGTCTTAATGCATATGGACATTTGGAGAAACATAGCCTAATTGTAAGTTTAGATGCAGAAGATAATACCTGGAGAAATTCAGGGATAATAAATAGTCCATATACTTGGATTAATGGGTGAGGCTTCCTGGACAAGGAAAGATGTGAACAGGGACTTAAAGGACATTTTGAGTTTGAAAAGAAGAGGGAAGGGTAGGATAGGAGCAAATCTGTAGAGGCAGGAAGACACATGGTAAGATTTGGAAGGCTGTAGCACCGGGCTCCAAACGGGGCATCGCAGGTGAGGAGAGTGACCAGGACGGCTGGGACCTTGTTATCAAAGGTGTGAGGCTACACATGGAAGTGGTTGCTGGAAGTTTGGAACAAGGGTGCAATTAACAAATATAATACATTCGCTCTCACTTACCATTATTGATAGGTTCTTGGAAACTGCAACTTTAAGTGAAACAACTTATAATCAAATCAATTTTACTATAGGCTGATTGATAGAAACAAGAGTTAAGTTCCTATGGCATATTTCTGATCACAAAAACACCAATCTTCTCAATAAAAACTCAAAACAGTTCTAATACTGAACATTGAAATAAATGTGAGCTAGATATACATTTAGGAAAGATTAATAAAAACCAGTATGATGTTTTCCAATCCACTTCTTCTAGCTCAAGGTTATGGGCCCAAGCCTATCTTGGCAGCTCAGGGCACCAGGCAGGAACCCACCTTCGACAGGGTGCCCTTCCATCTCCAGGTGCATCACACCCACACCCATGCCCACACTTGCACCTATGGGACGATTCAGACATGCTTATTCACATAAACCAGTGTATCTGGAGAAACCCACACAGATGTGGGAGAACATGCAGATTTCACACAGGCAGTGGCCCTGGCCAGACTTGATTTTTTCCCATCAAAATTAAAATGAAATGAAGTTATTCAAGGACTTTCTGTATGTATTTTTAAGAATTCAAAATTGGCTAATAGTATACAGGATAGATGGAAGTAAATAAATGGAGCTCAATCAGATTGGATCATCAAATTTAAGCCATTCAGTTGGGAGTCTGTTGGAATTGGTCATTGAGAAGATATGACCACCTGTTCACCCTCGAACTGGACAACTGGAGGCTTCGGACCCTGCCCTGTCCTTGGAATGTCTGTTCTGCCCACTGTTCCCATAGGTGGAGCTGTTTGCAAGGGCATAGCCTTGAGAGAGCAAGGTGTTATTGAGATCTTCTGGACTGTATCTGTGATTGAATCCCATTAAGTCCTCTATATAAACTTTTAAGATTCTGGTGGGTGGGTGCGGAGATCTACTCATCTTGCAGCTAGCTGCCTGAGACAAGCCTCCTAAGTAAGTTCTCTTGCTTTTTGAAACTGCCACCTACCCATGTGGAGTGCCCTGCCTCTTTCTTCTGTCTCCCCTTACCCTCTGTGTATGGGTGCCAATTTCGAATTTTACCCAGGGAATGCCCAAGGTTGCTAACCAATGGTTTCGTATTTGTTAAAAGATAAACTGAGGCACATTACAAATTTTAAGAGTTTATTGAGCAAAAATTTGAACTGGGCAGTGACAAACTGGAAGTGGTTAGGCGTGTTCCCAGGAGAAAGAATTTTATAGGGAAGATGTGGAAGCAAAGCAAGGAAATTATTTGATTGGCAGCAGCTTAAGAAATTACCATATTTGGGAAAGCCTAGTTGGCTGTCTGGGTGAGGTTGGCTATCTTTAGGTTTTGATTTCTTAACGTTGAGTCATTCCAGGCTTAGGTTTGGGTGTGCTTATGTGTATGTGAGTATATGTATGTATGTATGTATGTATGTATGTATGTATATATATACACACACATATATGTATGAATGATATCTATCTTACAATTTATAGACCTCACGATCATTATCACCTAGAGGGTTCTCATTCAGTTTGCTTTCCTAGTCATGCCATCTGGGTTAATCCAGGTCAAAGGAATTGGCTGTTTTTTAAAAAAGTATTTCATATGTCAATCAATAGCAAGCTCAGCACTTCATTTCCTCTATTTGCTATATATTAGTTAATGTCCAATTATAATTAGTTTTTAGTTATTATCAGTACAAAGCTTGTTTTTACTTTTCAAGGCTTATGGAGTTTGGCACTTTCTTTGTACTGTAGTATGTCTTTACAAAATGAATCGTGGAAGAGTACCGATGTGAATTTGCTAGTTTTGTTCTTTTAGCTCTTAAAACTCACACATATGGAGATATCGTTGCTCTACTGATGACCTGGCTCTGTGGTCCTGACCTTGCACACCTGTGAATCTGAGTCATAGGTCTTCTATAGCCATTGTGTCTGACTCTTTAATCTTGGCTACTGTCTGATTCTGGCATGACTTCCTTTATGCTATATGTTTTTCCCAGATTCTGCCCTGACATTGACCACTATGGTCCCTTTGAATAAGAGGTTGATTTGACACCTCTGATGTTAGCTTCTTCCCTAACTTTGGTTAACCCACTCTACAAATTCAGTGTCAGGAATCTAGGAACTTCCCCCTATAGTACCCATGTCTTAGATTTTCATTTTGTCTATACAACAAACCTTGCTCTGATTCCTTTATTACTTATGCTATACATTGCAAGATAGACACACTCAAATTAAGGATTCTTTGCAATACAGTTTGCTTATCTGTGAGTTAAGGAAGGAATGCTCCCTGAAAAGGGAGAGAGGAGGCCCCTCTCTTCTTCTCCTCCCACATTCGCTCCAGGAGGGAGCAGAGAGATCTCAGGGACTTATTTCTAAGAGCAACAGGTGAGGGGTAAACAGTTCATCATCAGGAAAAATGATGTTCACAAATAGACTAACCCAGACAGACATCAGAGGCTCCTTCTCTTTCCCTTCCCTTTTTCTTCCTACTGTCTTTTTGTTGTTTCTTTGTTTGTTTCTGCTTCTCTCCAGATTTCTGTTGATTTTTTTTAAATAAAAATTTTATTTATTTATTTTCAAAGAGAGGGGAAGGGAAGGAGAAAGAGAAGGAGACAAAGATCTATGTGTGTTTGCCTCTCTCACACCCCCCCCACTGGGTACCTGGCTCGCAACCCAGACATGTGCCCTGACTGGGAATCGAACCAGTGACCTTTTAGTTCACAGGCCGGCACTCAATCCACTCATCCATACTAGCCAGGTCCAGAGTTTTGTTTTGTAGACAATATTTCTCTTGATTTTTCCCTCTAGATACAGTTAGCTGGATGGCAACAGCAGACCCTTGGGCCCCTAAGTTTGACATGTCAGGTGCCGGACATAATTATACTGAGAGGTTCTTTGTCTTTTTTGAGTCTTACCAAGTATAATAGTTTCCTCCTGAGAAGGGACAAATGCAAAGGAAGGAGTAAAGGGGCCGGTGAAAAAGTCCCATCCTGGCCACATGAGTATCCTTAGTTATCTCTTTGAAGAGGCTCAGAAACTTCCCTATGCATGGTAGAGAGGCCAGGAGGAACTTGTGGCCTTTTGTACTTGTGGTTGCTCAGCTCCTGCAGGAAAAGTGGAACGGGTGCTGTCAACGGAGGTGGTTTGGCTCTAGTATGTCTCTAAGAGGGAAAGCAGTGGCTAGCTCAGTCACCCCCGGGGCTTGGTGAAGGGCCGCCTCCAGCACGTTTGCGTGCATCTGGGAGAGTCCTTGTGGACATGATGGATCTGTGAACTCTCGGCAGACATGTGTCCTTTTGTTCTTTTCATGAAGGTGGAAACAAAGCAAGCTTTTCTCCTTTGGGAATGAAGAAAAAAATTACTTTTTTTAGCGGGGTGACACATTTGATTCTTTAGGTAGAAAGTCATAGTCACATTTTAATTCTTTTTTCTTTTTTTATCTCCTGGGCATGCCTACCCTAGGATAAGGCTCTTCCCACCAGTTTCTTATCCACATAACAGATCTCACTCCTAGGGGAAGCATGTGACTTTTTACATATCTCAGTGCCGTCAGCGCAGAGCCTTTCGGATTTTTTTTCTTTACAGCCAGGGAAAGCAGCTTTCTAGGCTCGTGCATGAGCACTGTTTTTTTTTGAAGTGGTTCATCAGTGTATTAAAATATTTTCTCTTTTGACTGTTTTGGGGGGTAATAGTTACAAGCTGATGTAGCTGTATTGGGAGGTGTGACCAACAGTTGATATTTGCAAAGTGACATCATTTACACGTGCTGTTTTTCAAAGTCTTTTGTCAAATGATTAGGTCACTGTTGTTTTGATAGGTTCTATCTTTATTTGGAGCTTGGGAAGTGTTAAGTTTGAAAATGTTTATTGTTTCCAAATATATGCTTTTTATCAAAGTTTTTCTTCAGTTTTGGTTACATTTAATTATTATGTGACATTTGGGATTGAATTAATATCTCTAATCTTTGATCTAATTTTAAGATAGTTTCTCTGAAGCAATAGAGGGAGCTTATTCTTTACCTAAAAATTAAAATATTTGCATTTCCTTACAGAACTGTCACTGAGCAATATCCCTTGGTCCCTAGATTGTTAGGGGGCAGAGATGGGCTGGCATTGGCGAGAGTTGATGCAGCACATTTACTCAAGAAGGTAGTAGGCAGATGAATGAAAAGGTCACAATTGCCAATATTTACTCAATAGGTTCTGGGGAATTAGTGCCTTTATCACACACACACACACACACACACACACTTCAAACTGTAGGTGAACTCTGGTAGCATCTCTCCCTATCTTCTTTCCAAGTTTGCCTGTGACAGTTTCTTTTTTCTAATATTTACACTAAAATATTTCTAGTGAGCAGGAGGCTAGAAGAGGAGTAGGGTGTTTCCACAAACCAAGCTTTTCCTCACTGCTTCAGAGTCTTCCACATCTGTTGGATTCCCAGTTATAATAAAATACCCACGTTAAGACAGTTTAAAGATCACCTGACCGTGCTTGCCAGTACACTCCTCCACTTGACATCACTCAGCCAAACACCTCCGTCGATTTTAACCCCAGGCTCCTCTGCCTGTGCATGTCCCCTTGGAAGGGCATACGCACGGACCTCTGCACAGGATGAGCAATAGGGTTGCAGATTATTAACTTACTGTGTCTACACAGGCAAATCAATCCAATTGCATGGTGATATTTGCATGCCTATAAGGGACATTTTGAAACAAAAGAAATAAACATGGGGGAGTTTGGTTTTGACGTGATTATTTCATGATTAATTTGTTGATCCTTATCAATAACATTATCAGGAACATTTAATACCCTTGGCACTAGCATTAAGAAGTCATCCTGCCATCAGGTTGTGTACAGTCAAGGGAGGAAAATGGGCTCATCAAGAGGGGATGAGGAATCACACGCATTAAGGTAGAAGCTAGACCCTCAGGGGCTATGAGAGCCCAGAGATGGGTCTCTAACCCTGTCTGAGGTTGATGGTAGAGGGGCTAGGGAGGGAAGGCTTCTGGTAGCAGCTGACTTCTAAGTTTAGTATAAAAGGATGAATTCGAGTGAAGGAGCCGGATGAGTTGAGGTAGAGGGAGAAGAGAGAATGGTATTATTGGCAGAGGGTACCAGTATTCACAAAGCTATGGAGTCCAGAAAGCTTGCATGCATAAGAAGGGAATGTCAAGCAGTTTAGCACTGCTAAAGGATGAAGCTGGGAGAAGGAGGGATGAGAGATGTGGCCAGAGAATTAGAGAGGGGTGTTATCTGCCATGTGACAGAGTTTGGACCTTTTCCTGTAACTGATGGGGTGCCAGGAAAGTTTAAAAGGGGACAGACATGACAGGACTCTTCCTTTTATCCAAACATAGCTTCAGTTCCTCCTAGCTTTGAAGAACTGTTGTGTATTTGTCATCCCAATGGTGTTGAAGGTATTTTTCCCCTGATGAGTGGACAAGCCGAATTCTTCAGAGGGATGCTGCCTGACCCATATGGCCTGTTGACAGTTTGACAGTTGACAGCTTTTAGCCAGACTTGACTCACTTAAGCTGCTTACCCATCCTGAGGCATGCACACGGCCAGAGCCCGGACTTCACATCATTCTGGCTGTCTTAATTGGGCACTAATTAAATGTTTTGGCTGGAAATCTCTCCTTGCCATGGCTGAATGGACTCATTTGAGGCCAATATTTCAGGGAAACATCTTGTTAGGCTGATCTGATTCCCTGTTTAAAAGAAAATGCACATATTCAGTTTGTTCCTTTTTATTTTGGCCTAAGGATCTATTGTATTTTTCCCCTTTTAGAAAAAACTAAAAGTTTAAAAGTATGTATATTCTATATATTCACATGCATATATACTATAATATATACATACATATATACTCATACACATACAATTCAGAATGGAAGCTGATGGAAAGCACAGCTTTGGAGTAAGAAACTAGAGGTCAAAATTTATATTCAAGATTTATTTTAGGCTAGGCATTTAATTAATCTGATTATGGCTTAGTTTCTGTATTTGTGACAGAGTCACAAGAAAGACATGTTAGAAGTTTGCCATAGTATTTCAGAATGAGAGTTAGGGATGAGGCTGATTCATCTCTAATCCCAGGGGATTTATAAAAGGATCGATGGATGGACCGAGATCTGTTTTTTACTTTTATTTAGCTATTTATTACATGCTGATAAAGAGTTCCTTCTCAGACTATTCCAAAAGCAGTATGGATGGCCAAGTGTCTGGGGCTCAGAGGGTCACTCTTCAGCCCGTACTGCAAAGCGTGCCAAGATACCTGCAGCGTCAACAAGAAGAGCAGTAGATGCAGCATGTATGTGGAAGAGGAAACACCCAGTCCATCAGCCACCATGGACCTTCTGGAGCTGGGTGCAGCGCTGTTGAAGGCACTGGTGCGGACTGCCATTAACAGGAAACTGCAATTGTTATTTTTTTAGAAATACCTCCACTTGCTGAAATGAAGCCTCTCATGAACTTGGCTTTTCTGGTAAAATAAATCTAGCACTTTAATTTTTTTTCCTAAATAATAATGGTCTTATTGTATTAAATAAGGAGTAATGTGAAAATTGGGATTTTTGGAAGTTAAAATTCATTCCTAAATTATATGATTTCTATGAAGAAATAGAATTAGATAACAGGGTTTGAAGATGATTTCTTCTCCAGAAAAGGAAAAATAAAATGTGCTCTAGTGCATGTGTCTTCAGTTCTTTCAATCCACCTAGTATGTATTGATGTATATTATAGCCATTACGTACAGGTCTACAAGACAAAACCTCATGAGTTAGCCATTCTTGAATTCATTTGCATTTGATTACTAAGAAGTAACTTGTGCCCAATCAACAATTGTAAAAAAGAGCACAGTAAAACACTGCTCTGTCTGAACTAAAGTAGCTCCGCAGAACCCCTTTGATTTGTGTGCTTCCCTAGGTCTTAAGGACGCGTGCAAGTGTGTACTGAACTTCCTAGCATTCACTTGATTTAATGAGAAATGTTTTTCTTCTTGTTTGGCCACCTCCTTCCTCCTCTATATCCACTTCCCCTCCCCCTTTTTTTGTTCTGAGCAATGATTCTGTGTGTTCTTTTCCTATTTAAAATTTAAAGAGTTACATTTGGGAGAGGAACAATGTAGGGAAAGAAAACCCCTGGAGTGTGTCTGATGTGCTCATTCTCCTCTGTGCCACCATTTTTCCTCCCGCTGTGGGAGCGCTAAATGATAATGCCTGATACCTTACTGAATAAAGCCTGACACGGTCTCCAGCTGTGAGCATGTGATCAGTTTTTATGTTTGATTTTTGCACACAAGTATACTACTGCAGGCATGTCCACAAACTACTTCACAAATGCTTAAGGGAGGAATGGCTATTGAGTGAATCAAACATTAAACAAACACTGAGTGATTGCATTAAAAGAAAAAAAACTACATTTCTTTTAGAAGGCCATGTTTCTGTTTGAACCCAGAATTTTTTAAAAAGATTCATGTCTGCCTAGTGGTCAGGTGTAACCAAATGAGCAACGCTTGATGACTTCACTCTCAGACGAATTCTTGTCTGAGATGTTGTCCAAATAGAAGATTATATTGCTCACTGTATTTTGCTTTCATGATTAAATGTGATCGTAATTATGCAATAGGTTGATTCATGTGTGAGAAACATTAATATATCTTCTATGATGTCATCTTAAAGTGGATTTCATAGGCTGTAATTTAAAGGTCCATATTTTTCTTGAACTAGTATCTTGTACATATATGGTCCTGGTTTTGGTGACGTATTTTGGCAATATTATAGTCCTACATGTCACAGCATTCTATTTGAATGTCTTTCCTATACTAGGAAATACAGATTTCTTACTGTTAAGTTGGTGATATCCATAATAGTTACCTATGCAAATCAGTTATTCTGATTTAAAAAATAAGATACTAGTTAAACGAAACAAACGGTCAGTATGCCTGTTATTAACCCTGCGAACCACCGCTGTCACTTGTGAGGTCTGTGGTATGCCATGGTATTTGCTGAACACTAAAACTTACCGTACATTTCTTCCTGGCTCACTGATCAGTGTAGCAAAAAACGGGGGTGAGGGTTCCTGAAAGAATACACTGGCAGAGAAAGAGGAAGAGTTGTTTTACTTTTAGTGATGAGATGGTGTAATCATCGTTTGGGGTTTGATGGTTTTGAGATGGGAGACACAGTCTGTATGAATTAATAAGAGTACCTAATTCATATTAACAAAAACAAAGGAAAAAACTGTTTTCAGACCAGATTCTCAGTTTCCTAAATCTCACTGCTGCCCTCTTGCAAGTACCAGATCAGGAGAGGGGGCCACTCACATTCTCAGGCTGGTTTCTCAGGTATAATACTAGATACCGAGAGACAGAAATATTGCATTTAGAGAGAGTCAAAATGTCAAGTTTTTCAGCAAAAGTAGGAAAACAAAATCAAACATTCTATTCCATGAAAAAAATGGAGATAGTGTGGCGATAATTCTGGAATGACTCTGTTGGTGACTACTGTTTATTTTTAACTTCATATGCATCTAATTTAACCCTTTCGGTACCAGCGCTCTTTCCGCTGCGACACTCCCGCTGTACGAGGTGAGCCATTGTGAGCCATTGTATGGGCGCCGGATATATCCGGTGCTCGTCCACACAGGTCATCAGATGGGTGCTGGATATATCCGGCGCTCGTACCGAAAGGGTTAAACACTAACTGGACATGCTGATCACTTGTTTTGTTGGAGAAATCTGGTGTTCCCGATCATCCTAATTATTGACAGCTTCTAGTTCTGCCCTTACAGTGGGTGACAGTATTAAACCACCTTAGTTTTTAGTCATTGTTTCACAGAGAGTCATTACAATTCCAGAGACATTAGATGGGTAAAGGAGAGGAGTGGCAGTGAGTCATTAAAACCTCTGTGGAGATAAGGAAACTATTTACTGACATTGCTTTCATGAACTTTCCTCATCAAAAGAACAATGCTAGTCATTCACGTAAACACTGAATATATGAATTTCAGAGGATTGAGGAGTGT
>VMDR010010140.1:0-31565 GCA_007922815.1 Macrotus californicus | reverse complement strand
GCTAACCACAAAGCGATTATTGTTAAGGCAAAAAAAAAAAAATGAGGAAACAATCTTTAAAAAGTATGTATCATACAAGACATAGACATATTTAAAATGCCATATAAATAGCTTTGAATTCTCAATTTGCACCATTTTTTAAGACGTTCCAAAGCAAGCGTTTTTTTCAGGTGTTGTTTACAGGTTGGCTTATCTACAGATGAAAAATGGGGCTCCCGTCAGTACATCCGCTGTACTAGAGAAAGCTAAAAGCTTAAAAAATAAGCATTCCAGGAACATAAATATGCAAGTGATTAAATCAAAGCAGAAATGCTTTTGCCTTTGAGCCTTAATCCCCACTTTCTCCTTTTTACAAACATATCCTAAATTCTCACTCAGAAAACCTGGAAGCGTTCCTTCTATTTACCTACCACATGCATAGAGCTAATATCCGTTGCTTCCAGGGGTGGAGGAGCCACGTGGAAGGCATGGCACCTGCCTTCAACAACTTGTGATCTCTCCGAGATGGCAAAGTCTCCCTCACACTTGAAGGGATCAATACAAGACAGTGCTGGTTTCCACAAAGAAATAAAGTGCATGACTGATTTCCTCTACTATAATCTTATACCATCCAATGAAATAAATAAGCACAGGATCACTTGTAAATTGCATTAGACCATGAAAAGTGCCAGCACAATGGCTGGCATAAAACAATCTACAAATGATAGCTTTTGTTATTCACGTTATCACTCATTTTTTCTTGATTTTTTTTTTTTTTGTATTCTTTGCCTAACACATACTAAAATCTATCACGTGAACCCTCAAGGAAAATCTCAACCACTAAAAATGACTGAGATTTAATTTGTAGAAAACAGAAGACATCCATGGAGCTATTACCATTTTTAAATGCAACTGAATTTAGACTATCATATTTTAAAGGATGTGTGTTAGTTTTGTGTGGGACTTGGATTGGAGAAGGGTAAGAACTGAAATTTAAGAGTTAAAGATTTTGCACACTATTTCTACAGTAAATGTGCCAGGATTCCATTGCTTACTAGACTATTAATGCTTAAGAAACCTAACAGATAATAAAATTTAATGTAATCTAAACATTCCATACGCAGATTCTTATGAAATGAACATTGATATTAACAATGTGTTTTCAATAAGGGAGACGCAGCAGTATAACTGGCCTACTCATGGGCACAGAACTTGGAAGGTGCTGCCCCATGGTGTGCTGGGGGAGAATGCTCTCAAAAGCTACAAGAGAATGTATTTACAAAATCTAGTTTCACATTTCTTAGTAAAGGAAATATGAACTAAAACAGTTCAAAGTCCTGCATGTGTAGATCAAAACCTGGCTGTTCTTCATATCAGGTAACAGGACAGAAGGCCTGCCAGGGAGAATCAATGTCAAGAAAAGTATAAGCAGAAACTCTTCACAATGCTCAAAGAGAAAAAGAAAGTATGTCATTGATCTGGTCCACCCTGGCTCCTGGGAAGGCTAGAAATATTGTCACAGTGAGTGGGTCAGCCTCTTAATGATTTGATGATGTCTCATGAAGATTACCAACATATACAGCCTAAGACAGCTTGACGTCATATGGCACCAGCCTCAGGCACTCGCTAACTGAGTAACCTGTCAGTGCCCTGGTTCCCTCAACAAATAAATTCCAGATCTGCTATTTCCACATTTACCTTTTTACCTAATAGATTTGCAATATAATTGTGAGATGCCCAACCCTAATCCCTCCCTTTTTCACCTGAATCCTCCCCTCCCCACGCTTGTCTTGCTATTCCTTGCACTTTGAAAGCTCTTTCCCCAGTTACCCCAACAGGTGGTCCCTCACTTCTTTCTGGATGAAGGTCATGCTGTATGACACAGCAACCCTTCCCCATTCTTCAGCACACTCGACCCCTCTTAGCCTTTTTCATTTCTCTTGGTGCTCTTTACCCCCATCTGATAGATCCACTTATTTTTTGATATCCATCTTTCCCCACCAGATTGTAAGCTCCATGAGAGCAGGAAAGGTGTCTGTTGCATTCACTGCTGGCTTCCTAGCTCTCAGAAGAGCACTCTAGACAGAGTAGGCACTCAAATATGATTCTGAACAACTCACTGTCTTCAGGGATGCTTGTTCTTCTTGTGTGGCCCACTGGACTTCTATTAAGTCAATAAGAAGCTCACACAGACTGCCAAGGACCACTGCAGTCCCTGCTATTAGCAGACACAATCAGCTGCGTGGGTGGGATGAGGGTGGTGGGCATGTTCCATGCTCCTCTACTTACTCATCAAGAAACCTCTGCCTGACATCCAATTCCTGATTACTCTAAGTACCATAAGGCCAGTGACCATGTCTTTGTTCACCCCCGAATCCTCAGTTCCCAGGACAGTGCCAGCACATAGCAGGTGCTTTTGCACAGGAGGGTGAGGGAATGCACGATGCCTAATGGGCAAACTCTTTGAAGCAAAGATGAGGCAGGCTGCTTCTTCAAAAGGCTTTCGAAAGTAACCAAACAACCTGAGCTGCTTCCTCTCTATCTGCACACCCCAGAAAGTAGAGATACCCTACCCCAGACACACCAAGCCCTATTGCCAAAGTCACAAAACAAAGACTCAAGGTATAGGGGGAGGCTTGGGGACAGGAAGCTCCAGGGCATTACTCAAATCAGCGCCAAGGAGACATCCTGAAAGCAGAGCAGCTTTCACCTCTAAACCGCGCAGCTGTGGCTTCCGTGTTTTGATTCTTTCCTAAAATCACTAAGAACAGCCACTCTCATTGCTCCTAGTGCATTTGGAGGCATAAAAATAGCTTCCAAAACCAAAGGCTCCTGGGCTGCATCACCAGCCCCGCTCCTTAGTAACACAGGATGCATGAGGTTAAAGCAGTGAGAATAATTTAGGGTCTGGAAAATGTTTGTGAGTCGACATTTAAATAACTTCATTATCATTCATTGACAGATTTTTTTAACCTGTCAGCACAATTGATATTTCTATTACCATTGTTATAACAAACCCCTGCACATTTTAAATACAGTCACCAGATTCCATTAGTCTACCCACTGTCAAGCAAATATCTCCAAATCCATTTTTCATAATACCTCAAGAATATAATAGGCAATCTACATGAAACGGTGACGTGGAGCTGAAGGGAACTGTCTCCGGCTTTCGAAGGATTCTGCCCTGAAATATGTTTGCCTGTCAACCTAAACACATAATTTAAACATGCTGATGAGATGGTGCAACCCTGGCGGAATAAGCTTCCCTCTGTTTCTTGGATTCTCTGAGCTTTTCAGGTTAACTTGCCGAATCAGAGGGAAGGAGGTTAAACAGGGGGATCGGGGGCTGGGTGTGTCAATGGGATACAAAGACATTTCCACTCTGCCATATGTCACAGAATTTGGAATTCAATTTGTAATAAAAACATTTTTATTTTTTAAATGTACAGAACGGGTGGGTACCTATGCATTCACAAGTTGTGAAAGTTCTCTCTCATCTTTCTGGGCTGCCTGAGCTACTGCCCTTCTTTCCTTGTATCCTCATGCTGTGGCGCTGGTGTTTCCAGTTATACGGAGCAGGTGAGATCAGAAACTGAATGCAGTTCACCGTGACCGTATGCACATCGCTCCGTGGAAAAGGAGGCAATACAGTATACAACACATTGCCACACACACGCCATATATTTCGGCTGTAGATAAAATCAGAACTCTGTAACAGCTATAACATTAAAGATAGGGGCTACCTGTACCTTGAAATACCTTCCAGTTCATCCAGTTCATTTTGAGTATAAAAATATCCAAAACTAGACCTGGCCAGGGGGCTAGGTTGAAATGTTATCCTGTACACTAAAATGTTGCAGGTTCGATTCCCAGTCAGGGCACATACCTAGTTCAATTCCTGATTTGGGCACATATAGGAGGCAAAACATTGATGTTTCTCTCACATGGCTATTTCTCTGTCTCTGTCTCTGTCTCTCTCTCTCTCCCTCCCTCCCTTTACCTCTTCCTCTTTCTCTAAGATCAATAAACATATCCTCAGGTGAGGATTAAAAATATAATAACCAAAATTGGTTTGCACTGGTAACTGAATTTCAGAATATTTTGCTTAAGAAAGAGAAGGCAAGTTAAGTAGAGGTCTCCTGTTAAGCTTTTTTGGGAACAGATATTGGAAAAGTATTCTCCTTAACCACCCCCGCCCCCAGCCCACCACATATACACATACAGAGGACTGTCTCCAGTGCCTCTCATTTGAACCCTCCACTTCGGTTCCAGTTCCATATGGGGGCAGGCTCCTACCGTCTCTGTAGTGCCTAGAACTTACCTATGTTACAGCAGCACAGGTACAGCAACCACTTGTTCTTTCTCACAGATACAGCCTCTCTCGTGCCTCCAAGTCTGTGCACGTGCAATACCCTGCTAACCAAACACACTGGTACGGTGGCCAGGGTGCATGTTCCTTCTCATCTTTTGAGATCCCATGCCACAGCCCCCTTATCCAGGATGCCTGACAATGCCAGTTGACCAGGGGTCTTTATTCTTTCTTCTATGACACCCCAGATCCCTTGACTTTGAAACTGTCGATGTTCACAGTTTTCTATGCTAAAACACAATGCTCTCTAAAGGCAGGGTGAGTTCACATTTATCCTTTCAGCCTTCTTTCTATCTATCAGAATTCATTTGTCTACTTAAAGGTTGGACTTATGCATCCCTCCCTTCACTGAGCTTACCCACATCCCTCTGCTAAATGGAATGACTCTCCTTTAAAGCCCAGATAATGCATTTGAACATCTCCTACATGGCTTTTATATTCTGCCACATAGTACCCTTACATGGATCCAATGTTCCCTACTGGACAGTCATCTGTGAGAGAGCAGGATGCACTTCCGCCCACTCTTCTGTCTCTTTCCACCATTCTAGCTTCTCTTACAATCCAAAAGGTGCTCAAACAATGCTACTGACTGAACACATGACTCTGAACTGTCCTCCTCTATTACCAGAAGATATCACTTGAGAAATTTCATATTTTGTTTTTGCATTTCTTTTTGGAGGAGGGGAGCAAAAAAAATTTAGGGCTCCCTGGTGAGTTTATGTCAGGCAGGGGTAATTACGACACAAATATAAGAGAAATTAGGGGCTTACTGAGGAAGAACTCATACAAATGTTTATGTAAAATGTATTCTGCATTAATTTATTAAAATACCATATTCATATATGGAGAACATAATATGAGGTCTGTCTAGAAGGCATCCACCCATGTAATATGAAAAGTAGAGACATTTACTAAAGAAGATACAAGAAACATTGTACATAGGACAGTGATGCCTCAGTCCCCTTCGAAGTAGGCACCTTAGGACTTCACACAGTTCTCCCAATCGCCATCAGCTGCCCCATCGTATTTTCATCAATCCCATCTACTGTCTGAAATCTCTTCCCTTTCAAAGGTGATTTTAGTTTTGAGAAAATCCAGAAGTTATAGAGCTCCAAATCTGGGCTGTAGCGGGGCTGAGTCCCCTGGGTGATTTGATGTTTCACCAAAAACTCTGCATGAGACATGATGCATGAACAGGCACAGTGAAGCTGCCAGTTACCAGTTGTCCATAGCTAGAGCCTTCTGAATCATCTGAATAGTTTCTGCAGTGGGAAGTTCAAGCTTAATGCAAAATTTGATGCAGATTCATTGCTCCACTTGCTCAGTCATCTTGAATGTGATGGCCACACAGTACACATGCTCACTCAACGGAGTCTACCTCCCCCACTGACTAGTACAGTGAAGGCACTATTGTTCACACATGTGTGGTCCAGTCCACTCTCCCTGCCTGCTAGGTTACATCAATGTCGTGCAAACCATTCTCGTTATATTAACAACAGCTGGACTTTCCCCAGACAGACCTTGTATTCATCGATCAGTTACACAGGTTAACATAAAATTAGAGGGGGGGAGCACGTCTGTTCGGGTTATAAAGGGTTCTCTCTTTTGACCTGCCCCTAATCCCGAGATATTTCTGGTCTGACACTCCTGTCTTCCTACTGAGGTCACCTATGAATAGACGGCATTACCCTGCACTCACAACCAACCGTGCCCAATAGTTTATGAATACTAATAGTGAGAATTTATTGAGTGTTCAAAACATATCATACTCTGGGCTAACAAACACTTTGTAAGTATTACCTCACTTAACTCCCATAATACCCTATGGGTTAAATATTAGTATAATCCACATTTTACAGATGTACAGATCAACACTTAACGAGGATGATGAATGTGTCCACTGCCACATAACAATAATGTTAACAGTAGGACCTGCATTCAAACTAGGCAGTTGGTTTCTGAAGCCAGCATGCTCAATACACAGACAAGATGGCTCAGCCATTTAAACATTGTGCTCTTTATAGAAATAGGATAGTCTGACTGGAAAGAAATTAAAATTTCTAACGGAGCTCCCAGAAGTTAGATCACCTGCCTCCCAAACAAAGGAACCACCACTCTTCATAATACCTGCCACTTATCATCCTAAAGCCAATTTTCCATTTGAAATAGAATCCCCAGCCCAAGCACCCAACAAATCGAGCCCCCAAAGGTACTGATGGTACTAGGCACCAGTTCTTCAAAAACAAGACATAACGTGTAGCCTCTATGAAGCAAATATAATCATTAGGAATATAGTGTGGCAATTCAGTGTGATGGTCCACTCGCTCTTTCAATTATGTATTTGATTCAAATAATTATTTGTTATTTATTATAATTATTTATGTTGTGTCTCCTAATTATAAAGAATGCACTGTCCCAGAGGTGAAATGGCATACATATACATCTCCCTGTTTTAGAATCCGTGTCAGAAAATTAATTTAAGCTGGGAATGCCCACTGTTGTGTGCTATTTCTGCTTTCACCCGGCACTCTGGTTGGCTAAAGAAGCACTGTGAGTGCCTTGCCTGGGAACATGCAAAAAGAAGTAAAATATTTATCAAATGAAGCCACTGTTACCTGGTTCTCCTAGCCCTTCAATCAGAACATACAAATAAAAATTATAAAATATATATTCTGGAAGCATAAGCAACTAAACATTTAGTGATGACAGTAGAATTTACCTGATTCCCTGGTGTTAAAATGATCCAATTATCCTAAATTGTAGGAATAGTTCTCTGCGTATCATTTCACCTTGTTAGGTTTGCTCCCATAGACAGGGGAAGCCTCAGTTTAACATGACGGTGCATAACTGAGCTTGTGCTGCCGTTAGTGTACTGAAAGTTAAGTGAAGTAGAAATGAGCGTATTCTTTCCTCATATGTAATTACGAAGGACTGGACCAACTGATCTCTATCTAGCCTCGAGTGTAACATTCAAGAATTCCCATAGCAGGAAGAGTTTGGGGGAGCTTTACATGGATAGGTCTACAACACACTTCTGAGATGCTGGGTCGAGAGATAAATCTCATCCTAAAATTGCAGGATACAACTAGGAGTTGGAGTGTAGGGATGGAGGTATATGTACTGTCTACCTATAACAGCCTGTTTTCTATTTAGCTTCTTCATGGGTGAAAGGTTTCAGCCTCGTCAGAAAATATGGTATATGTATTATTGCATATCATTACAATGACTTATAATATCACCTTTAAAAAAATTAGTTCCTACCTATTACTTCCAAGAAGGCTAAAAATTCTAAAATATTAGAGCTTTGATAAGGTCTTAGATGATTTCATCTCGGTTCAATTAAAAAAAAAAGCAGTGGGAGAGTTTAGGCCCTGGTCTAATTATACAGGATCTGCACAAATAACGCCCCCTTTTTATTACAAAATCATAATCATGCAATTCTGTAACATAACAACATCATACTCAAGCATACCATATGACATTTTAGGTGAAATGTTCAAATTGCTGTCCATCTCATGTGAGACATTCTTGTACCCTACTGACCCCACTCAAGCAAGCCTCACTTCTCTGCCAGAACCTGTATGTTAAACAGATATGGATCTACCCTCACTGAAACAGCTGTTGTCCACTCTGACCCACCCCTACCCACATCCTAGTTTCCCTGTTTTAGTAACTCTTTAAAACTTTCACATGACTTCTATTGATCAATAAAGTATGGTTCCCACAGACGAGATTAAATCTGATCATATGGTTCTGCAGACTAAGAGTCTGAAACTCAGAATAAAGAAAGTCAAGTATTAGTTGGTACCCGAGTGAAAAGAGAACCCAGGTTTTCTGATTCTTGTGCTATGACATTTCTTGGAATTACAGGTTATCAAATATGAAAGGAACCTTCACCTTAACAGAGAAACTTAAAGTCTAGGCGTCTTGTAATATTGTAAGAAAGAAATACAATACTATATATGAAAAAGTTTACTTCTCCTCCAAAATCACTAGAGTCTTAGATGTGTTAAAAATTGCATACAACTACACTTTAGAATCACATTAACCAAACTGGAAATTAGGGGCACATTTGGGAATGGGACCGGGACTAGGGGTGATTGTCAGGCAAAGAGGATATTAACAATTAAAAAAATACATACAACACTTACATTCAATGTATCCCGGCATTCCTCATGGAATAGAGATTTAAAAGAAAAGGCCAGGAACACTTCAGTCATTAGTCTTCATCCTCTCCAGTCTGCATGCAGCGATATCCAACCAACCCAAAGGTAACACTATCTGTTTCATAAAACCTGGAGGGTGCAGTTGACTGGGGATGGAGTTCTAGCCTACACCATACTCCAGACCATATGGCACCCATCCACAAGTACCAGGAGAATCGTGAGGCCCCAGTGCCCTCTGCTTTTCCAATTTTATTTAAAGAGCAAAGTGTTCCAGGAAAAACTGGCAGTCCCCTTCACAATCTTAGCCTAGTCCCTGATGTTAAATGCTTCAAGGTGCACACAGTATAAAATAAAACACTTAGGTCCTTCTTGACTTTTGCCTTTCTGAGGCACTGGTGGCACCTGAATACTTGGTAAAAGGTGCAACAAGATGTTCACCAAAAGGCCACCACTGAGTCTTCAAAACCAGATATAATGTGTAGTTTCCACAAAGTGAATTTAATTATTTGAAATACAGTGTAGCAATATAGAATGATGGTCCATTCATTCATTCAATAATTATTTATGCTGCATTTCCCATGTTCCAGGCCTTGTTCTGGGCACTGTTGCTAAAACAGAGGAAGGAGAAAAAAAACACAAAATTGCTGTTCTTGTGAAGCTGAAATGCTAGTGGGAAGAGGGAGATTGTAAACACATCTGCAGAACTTTTCAGGGATGGTAAAGACCATGAAGGAAAAAGAAAGAGTGAGGGCAGACAGTGAAGATGAGATGCTACTCTATATGGCGTAGTTAGAGAAGGCCTCTTACCTAAGGCCTTTGAGAGTAAACCTGAATGATTTACGTGGGAGGTGCATATGTCAAGAGAAAGCAAGAGTGCCACAGGCAGACGGGACAGCAAGTGCAAGGACACCACGCCAGGCCCACGCTCAGGGTGTTTGACTCTGGCATGAGGGGGGTACACCAGGAACAAAGGCCATACACAAAGAGGAACTTGGTGTCAAAGTTGGTCATTCAACGTAACAGCATCCCAACCACACAGAGCCCTGCGTGCCCTGTTGTCGGGAGGCCCTAAGAAGGGGAAGACCTCACTAAGGTTTTTAAAGAGTCAAGGTTCTGGATTTACACCTGGGAGTTTTGTTTCCCTGTCTGTAAAAGGGGGATAACCATGGTAGTGGTCCCCTAAGGTTGTTGGAAGGGTTAAACAAACGCAGTGCTCCCTGGAAAGTTCTTGGTGCAGAGCAAGTCTTTGTCAATGAAAGCAGTTATTACTGTGGTTATCGGTTAGTTCAAGAGAAAATGCTTCCAAAGAACGTACTTAGGGAATATAAACTGAAGGTTCAAAGGACCAAAGGTTATCTAGGACTTAATAGATCACTGACTTAGAACTACTTATCTTAAATTCTGAAGGAATTAAAATAACAAAAATATGAATGCAAGTGTGATGAAGCAAGTTTTCTTAAAAACTGAGATCACTTTCCTTTATATATATCCCACATCAGTTGGTTGCCTCCAGTATGTGCCCTGACCAGGGACCTGACCTTCAACTCAGGCATGTGCCCTGACTGGGAATTAAACTGGTGGCCTTTTGCTTTGCGGGGCAATACCCAATCAACTGAGCCACACCAGTCAGGGCAGAGCGGCCTTTTCAATTCTCAGTAGCTGGCTGCAGTTTCTAATTGCACCTATAACTCCTTTACCTCAAGGCCTTCACACTTCTCTGTCATCAGGACACTTAGTGTTTATATGCCTACCTTACAAGAAAAGTGATTAAGGGGTCACCCTTCCAAGAGGAGTCAATGCCAGGGCTTGTCACAGTAAAGAGCTCTGAAGTTGCCAATGCAGGCTTCGCCAATGACCTGCTGAACGACCTTGGGCAAATTGCCCAACCTCTCTGGGCGGTTCTTTAATAATGCTGATTGACCTCACAAGGCTGCTGGGAGGAATCACTAATCAATCTCATTGAGAATTTAGTTAACATAGAGTGCTTTATAAATATTTACTATTGCACAATGAGCCTGCTACATCTGAGATTTGCATATTCACAGAAAACCCTGTCTGGACCCCAGAATAAGGGTCAACATCATGCCTAAAATGGTTCTTTTAACATTTATGAATACTATCATTCTGGGATGCTTTAGGTTTTTTATCCTAAGTGAGGGGAATTAATCAGATCAGTGAAGGTTTAGTTAGCTACTAGAGTCTGCATTTTAGCATGAAAGAAAATCAATCCCACCAATAAGACTATTTGATATTTTCAGATGAAAACAGAGGAGATTGTTGCTGTAAAAAGTGACATTGTGGTGGCTACTTAAGGTCTTCTCTGAGTGATGACACAGGCTGAGAAAGGGGTGGGTGCATACTAGAGGCAGAGAAAAAGTACAAGTGATAAGGCCTTAAGGTGTATTTGAGGAGCCACACAAAAGTCACGTGTTTACAGCTTAGGGGTGATGAATAGACAAAATCAGGCAGGGGGCAATGAGGTAAAGCTTTCCCTGGAGTATAGGGTAAGAAGTTTGGATTTTCTCGCATATGAGATGGGTAAGGCATGGGAGAGATTTGATCAAAGACATGCCAAAAACTGACACCATTTTTAAAGGATAATTTTGGATGCTGAGTGGAGAATAAACTGGTGAATGGCAGAAGTGGAAAAAGCAGGAAGTCCAGTTAGGTGATAAGGTTGGTGTGGACTAGGGACTTAAGCCAACAGTCATTCATTCCCGGGCTTGTCAGTGAGGAATACTTGTAGGCTATTGTTATGTTATCATTTGCACCAAAGCATAGTACTCTAGAATCATTTCTGTTAACAATTGATCATAATTTCTATTTATTATTTTTGTCATTTCTTATTAAATTTCTTCAATTTGTGTTCTTCTTTAGCATAATCTTTTAAAAAATCTTCCTCTTTTTTTAAATTTTATGTTTCAATTATAGTTTATATCCAACATTATTTTATATTAGTTTCAGGTATACAGCATAGTGGTAAGAGAATCATACATTTTACAAAGTGATTCCCCCTGATATTCCCAGTACCCACCTGACACCATACACAGTTATTACAATATTATTGACTATATTCCCTATACTGTACTTGTATCCCTAGGACTATTTTGTGACTACCAATTTGTACTTCTTAGCATAATCTTGATTCCAGGCCTGGTCCTCCTTGTTCACTTAGGACTAGGCAATTCCTGAGACACTCTGGTTACAGATACATTCTAAGGAGTGTGGCTTCTTTGACTTTGAGGATGCGGTTTTTATAATCAACATAAATAATTCAGCAGTGTATTAGCTGTGCTTTATTATTATCATTTACTTCAATGTGAACTATTGTTTGGGAGTTAGGGACTTTTTTTTTTTAATTAACAGAAGCTCATCCATCAGTTTGCTTCCATGGGATCTAGCAGGTTATAAAGTTTGCTATTTATAGTAACAATCGTGATTCAAAATGAGAATCAGTATTTTGTCCCTGTGACATCCAACCTTAGGTCAAGCACAGGACTTGCAGATGGATTCTCACAGGAAGTGATCTTAAAGCACATCACTGGAGATTAATACCAGCACGAGGGCTCGAGGCAATGCATTCTCTGGCTGCTTCCCAGAAGAAAAATGGTCAGTAATGTGGATTGTGTGTCAGAGCTGCACAGAGGGCTGGCAGGGGAATGACAGACACAATGCCCCAGCATTTCCACTTCAGGGTGCACGACTGTAATTCTCTCAAAATAAAGTATGATCTCCCCAAATCCTGCTCAGAGACTGCCTTAGGAAAAGAGTCTCCAGAACTCATTAACTCACTCAATCTTCATCTCCTTATTAAGCCTCATTTATGTTGCTGGCTGTGAGCTGAACTTCCCTCCTACATCACAATGTAACTTCTTGTGTCTCTTGCAAATACCATCATCCTGAGCACCAACTGAATCAGTCTTTCCATCCTGATGCCTGAAGACATGGCGTTTTCATATTAAGAGGTTTTGCCAGAGTGAGCTTCCTGTGGACAGAGACCAGTCCAGTACACTATCCTTTGTCTAGTGCCTAGCATAAGGCCTTAAGTACTCAGGCATTTACCAAATGTTTCTGATAATAATGTGCTACTGAGAATCAATTAATATTTTTGTGCCTCCAAAGGCACTTCAACCCTTTTTGCTTAAAATATTTCTGAATATCTTGAGACAGAAAACCTTTTCTTTTTGCCACAGCTGAGATTTTATAGAAATTATGAATAATATCCAATCTTAAAATTCAGGGAACTCAGACTGCTTAATGGACTTTAAGAGAAAATTCAAGCATCCATATACTTTTGAAGAGGTAGAACTTTATTCAAACAACAGGCATAACCCTCAACAAAAAGCATGGGCAAAGCATGGTGACCAGTGGGAAATAACACAGATATTAGAGTATACAGCATGACAAACTTCTAGAACCTGTTGGTGGTATTCTGGAGAAGGACCTGGTAATTTGCAGATTCTGGAAGAGTACAGTCCTTCTGGGAACCTGACCTCACTGTGCAGATTCAACAAACACCTTCCCCCTAGAGGTGAGTCAACTACAATATGCAGACCACTGCGCTGGTGCTGGGGTATGAAGAAAAGCAATGGGAGAGGGCATGCCTGGAAAAAAGCAGAGGACTTTTCCCTGGCACCAGGGAAAGTATCCTTACAGACATACCCCCCTCTTGTACAGATGGTGAAAACAAGGCACCAAGAATGGAGGAAATTGCCCATGTGCACACAACTAGGAACAGCCAGAACCCGATTTCACTGCCTGGCTTTTGACCCCAATGCCTGTGACCTCTATCTTATACCAACTCCCCAACAAGCTATCCAGTAATGAACTGAACGTGGCGATTATTCCCCAGTCTTACTCCTGACTGATCCATTTCCCTCTGGTATAAATGCCCAGGTCACATGTGACCTAGGGAATTTGTTTTTGGCAATCTGCATAAGGAGGCCAAGAAAAGACAGGGCTTCTTTTTTTTTTTCAGTGTTTTTCAATCCTCACCTGAGGATATGTTTATTGATTCTAGAGAGAGAGGAAGGGGAGGTAGGGTGAGGGAGGGGGGAGAGAAAGACAGAGACAGAGAATATTAAACATCAGTGTGGGAAACATCGATCAGTGGCCTTCCATATGTGCCCTGACTGGGGATCAAATCTGCAACCTTTTGGTGAATGGGATGATGCTCTAATCAATGGAACCACCTGGCCAGGCCAGACAGGGCTTTTTTTAAAGATCCAGATAGAACCAACCAATATTTCCAAGCTTAAAAATTTCCCGCAAGTGTCTAACATTTCAGCCATATTGCAGTTAAAATATTATTAACTAGAGTAGCTTTGGGACTAAAGAACTAGAAAATAATCTTTTTGTATTAAAAGAAGAAAACATGTCTAAACATATAATTAGGGAAACGTTTCTGCGTTGACGAGTTTCTAAATCTCAGGTCATCGAAGGGCATGAAAGGGCCGACTCTGTAAAGGACTGTCTCCCTGACAGTGATGCTGGGGCGGGGTGGAGGAGAGAAGAAAGCTTGTCCTATTATAAATCCATATTCCTTGGCCTCTTCCTCAAAGCTTAATCCAACAGGTCCTAGATGTGCTCAGGAATCTACAACGTCATAAACTTCCTAGATTTGAAGCAATCCATTTTGAGAAAAGATTCAGTGTCTAAAACCCTATAGGGTGAACAAGAAACAGGCTAACAAACAAATTAGTAGAAGAAAGAAAGTCTGTAACGTTCTTTTTTCTGTGTTAGAAGAAAGATAATAGAACCCACATATCAGAATTCCTCTCTGTATGAGTGTGTAGGATCAGGGGCTACGCTAAGAACCAAGCAGTGCCCCTCTTTCAACAGCACAGTAACTTCCTTTAAAGGGGACGAAAAGGAAGAATGATTTCCAAAGGAGTGGCTACAATGGACCAGTGGGAAGACCTTGACTTTGGAGACAGGTAGACCTTCATTCAAGTCCTGCCAGGTTCATTCCCAAGGTGGTTACACGCAACTTCTGCACCTTCTCTAAGTTTCAGTGTCTTTTTAGTACCTAACACTTAGAGTTGTCATGAAGATTAAAATAACTATTATGATGCTGGCACACTATTGATGTTTAATAAATACCAACTCTTCTGTGCTCCCTGATAGAAACAAAAGTTCCAAGGGCATAAATATATTCCATGTAAGTTGAGTAATCCTGCCCCAGGTCTTTAACCTTTTTAGAGAGAAGAGCTTGCATCCCATTACTTTTTAAAGGCCAGAAAAGGAAATTCATTAACATCTCTTAGTCATTTGCTTCAGTAACATCATTTATATCAGGAATGCCTTCTTCAAATTCCAACTAATAAAACTCAAGCCTATTACCTATCCATAACATGTACTTACAGAGAAGAGAGAAAATTAAAATGAGACAGTTAATGTGGTTAACGACCAATGGGCTTGACAGCGAGAGAGGAGAAACTGAAACTGTCCTGCTGAACTAACTCGCTATCCTTAGAACAGATTTCTCACCTGGTATCCTATCAATTGCCAGTGGACTGGTAATAATTACGGTGCCCTTTGATAGCTTCGTATTTATTCAGCCAACATGTATTTAACATTTTTGATTGTGTGCCAGGGGCCCTGTAAATATCTTGGATACTGAAATGAA
This sequence comes from Macrotus californicus, assembly GCA_007922815.1. Classification (NCBI taxonomy): domain Eukaryota; kingdom Metazoa; phylum Chordata; class Mammalia; order Chiroptera; family Phyllostomidae; genus Macrotus; species Macrotus californicus. The sequence continues at coordinate 16,423 of VMDR010010140.1, read as the reverse complement.
TATGATTTGGTCCATTTCCCTCTGGGAACCTTGAGGGCAAGGTCATTTAAGTGAAATCTAAATTACTATCTGGTTCAGATGCTCAATGGAGACAGTCAATACCTAAATTCTCTGCCTCTGGATTTACTGTGGCTGCTCTTGGGCTGTCTATGTATCATCCTCATCTTCAACAAGATATCTGTAGAGTGCCGTGCAATTCGCCTGCTTCTACTAAACTGATACTGGGCATGCTGTTTGGGAATATGATCTAGATCGGGCCTTGGCAAAGTTTTCTATAAATGGTCAGACACTATGTGTCATAGTGTCTGTCATGCAATTATTCAACTCTGCCATTATAGCAGCAAAGGGGTCACAGACAACCGTAGACAACATGAAAATAGATGAGTGTGGTTGTGTTCCAATCAAAGTTTATGAAAACAGATGCTAGGTGGATTTTGACTATAGCTTGCTGACCCTGTTCTAGATTCTAGATTCTTTAGACCAGCATTCCTAGCTGCTGGCCTTACCTTCTCCTGAGATCACACACACACAATCTAGGGCGGGGAGGGGGATGGCAAAACAAAAGGCTGTGGTTCTCCAGATAAAGGGCTTTCCTACAGACTTTCAGTAAGAACAGGACAGCAAATAACAAATTGCATTGTCTGGACATATAGTGCAGGCCTAGATTTGGTGCTCTGTGCGAAATGAAACAAAAGCAAACAAACAGAAAAAGAAATCTTTCCATTCTGACTACACTGAACAACTATCACCACGTATACATTAAAATTTGTATCTCTCCACCCACCAAAGCCAGGTGATATGTAGAAGTAATTGCTGAAAGCTGCAGAAGAGGTTTGGAATAAGGTGTTCCCAAGCATGCTTGGGAGATATCCACCTAGTCTATTCCTCCTTGCCATTTGTAGAAAGTCACTGAAATTTCAGAGCAAGCAGATGTCTTTCAGTGTGATTTGATTTTAGAAGAGCCACTTGCCACCTACCCGAGATATGTGTCTGATCTACATAAGCATATTACGAGCCCCAAGAGTATCTGTGAATGGCAGTGAGGTTCGCAAGTGTAGAATATATTATCAGAAAAGTTAGTAACACCTTCACATTTTTCCCCTTGGAAAGTGTTTCCTTTCTTTTTCATCTTATAGACTCCATACCTTGTTCAAAGATTGAACGGAAAACACAGGAGCTAATGTGCACAGACATAAAAAAAATACTGAGCAAATCTATTAACCAAAGGTCCAGGTTGTATCTCCGCTGATCTCTACTCATTTCTTTGACTTAAGCTTCTCTGACTCTCCAAAGAAAGGAAGATAAGAAAATAAGGATGTTTCTGACCCTGAACAGGTAAGCTGACCCTTCACACTGTGTCACAGGAGAAAGAACCAGGCTTGTTCAGTTTTGATATGTTGGCATCTCCAATCAAGGCATGAAGTCATGCTTAAACTTGATAACATGCCCATAGCTAGAGCTCTGAGCAAATTAACTGTTATTTTCCCTGCTGAGAGCATCAGTCATTTCTCAGGCCACACCTGTATAACACTGTTTCCTCTCTTTAATTCTGTGAGCTAAGAAAGTTGTCAAAATGTATTCCTTTCTCCCTCCACCCTCCCTTTTTCTCTCCTTCTTTCCTTCTTTCTCTCACTCTAAACACACTTACGACATTCCTCCCATGTGTTATGAGACATGGGGCTCTTGGAAGCCAGTAAACATGAAAAACTCAACATTCTATGCTTTTATAGATTCTGAATAATCTAGCCACAGCCTACTGTGGGATGAACAATCTTCTTTCTCTCAATTCCAAGATTTTCAGATAAGAGTATCCACTTGGCGGATGAGGCACCTTAACCTTCACATCCTTTTTTCTCCCCCTTCTCTTTTAAATTTATGGACACCATTTAGGAAGATTTCAATTCCCATTAACAATATGTGCAATTGATCTACATTTAAGAGAATTTAATCATGTCTCTGTGACAAATTTAGCTTAAAGCAGAACTTCACTTAGGACTTCCAAGCAAATTTCTGTTGAAAAGGTCAATTTCTAACATTTGTCAGTTAAAGCCTGTAACAGACAAATGAAATTTTCCTCCACTTGTCTGGAGCACAAACAATTCCAATGCCTGAATATCACCGGTGGTTGTCAATTAGGAAAACCACCCAAAACAACAACAGAAACCAAGAACATCTTTTTTTAAGACCTGAAAATGTATTTATTCAAGGGTTAGAATTTTTTCATACTGAAAAGCTAAAATGGTAATGGAAAAGCAAAACATTATCTTACTGGATAATTAAAATCAATTCAATGCTACAAGCATTTAAACATCTATTGTTGAGGCAGGAAGTCTGGGGAGGCTTTAAGCCCTCCCTGAAGCTTATGAATCTCTCTGGGGAAACAAAAACACCTGAACAATTGGAAATTAGCATGTCATCTTCCTCAAGGACAAAGTTTGAAACAAAAGCCTGGTGTCCATGCTAGGTTGAAAATAGTATGTGTTTTGGAGAGGTGGAAGTCCATATTGTTGTGAATTTCTGGGGAATGCTTCAGGGAACACACAGGTTATCATAAATAGTCAATTCTGACAGCCAGTGCCATAGTGATCACTTTATGGATGTTTGTCTTTTGCTTTTGTTTTCTGATTTTCTATGTTCTACATGATTTTATTAAAAAGACAATTAAAAATATCTAAAGAGAGAGCTTGGACCAAAGAGAAAAAAAAAGAATTCTTCTTCAGTTTCCTCAGGTCAGTCTTAGATCAAATGAGACTGGGTACCCTGGTTTCTCTGCTTGTTGGCCCTCAATCATTAAATGGCTCATAATTTACTCTGAAGAAAAGGACTCATGGCCAACTACCTAAAGATGATTTTTGCCCATGGGGTCAGCAGCAAAGGACTGAGATTTGGCAGGTGTTGCAAAAAGACTGCATTCATTGTCCAGCAGATCAGCAAGTAATCAGGCTATCTCGAAGCACCACTGGGGGAAGAAGCAAAGAGCACCTTCAGAAGAGGGAAAGCCAGGATGCCCATTGCCTCAAGTACATGCCTATCTTCTAATAAACAGGAAGACCAGGTAGTGGTAGCCAGGGGTGTTTTGTTCGTAGAAATCCTTAAAATAAAATATCACACACACACACACACACACCCTCATCTTGGGTTGAGTGGCAACCCTAACTAAGCTGTCCCAAGATGAAAGAGAAGGCTGTCTTTTCTAAGCACCCTGTGATCACTATCGATCTGTTCAGCTTCTTGCAACTCAATTTTACCAGGCTGGTCCTGAAAGAAGCATGGATGTTATTAAAGATCCTGAGTAGCTGCTCTGTAGGTATATTCATTAGAAGTAAACTAAATATACCGACTTCAAGCATACAGAAAGATTATGGAGTGGATCCATTCCCTTTCCAGAACCTAGAACCTCTAATGTCCAAAAGTACAGACAGGTGTAAGTGGAAAAAGCATCTCCTCTCACACTGTGATATGGAAGTTCAATTTTATTAGACAGTACAAATAATTGAGCAAAGCCAGGACTACAGTAATTGAACTCAATAGCCAACAATTATTTATTAAGCTATCCTGTATCCAGGGCTATGCCAGCCACTAAACAGAGACTATTCAGAAAGAGATGACAAGGGACACAAGAGAGGCCCATGACTTTGAAAACATTGTGACCTATGTAGACCAAAGGGTTAAAGTCTTCTGAAATATCAGTTATAACAGATTTACAAACACCAGTGAAGTATCAGTGGATACATATCATTATATGAGAGTATTAATGTATTAATGGTAATTAACATTAATATAAATTAATAATTGATCATAATTGCAATACCCAAGAAATTGAATAACATTCAATAAGTTGTTAAAACTATAGAACTGTTGATAAGGTAAAATGAAAACAAATGTGTTAATTTACACAATTTTGTGATAACATTACTATTTGATCTCAGCAATAATTCATACCATCTTCCCTATAGTATTTTGGGTTAAAAAGAATAGAGATTCAGACGGCAAAATCACACATGACATTCAATAATCTTAGATGGATTAAAGGGTTATTGGAAAATGAAAAGTGCTATTACTGTGTCACAGAGTCAAAAGACTAAATTTAAACATAACCTTCCAATAAAAAAGCAGATAAAAAGTGCTTAGCACATAGTAGGCTTCCAAAAAGTGGCAACTATTATTAGTAAGACAAATAATTAGCCTACAAAACACTCACTGAGTGGCAGTTACAGAATGACCCCAGAAAAGAAATAAGATCCAGTGTTGAGCACTTCAGTGATTCACTTTCTTAAGCTACATTCTCTAATGTTTAAATGACTATAATTTTCATTACAAACATATTGTTTCCTAAAGTGTGGGCAATTTATTAGACATCCTGTATTTGTGTTTCCTTTCTCTTGCATACAGATACACTGTCTGAGAACGAAGTAGTTATGCAGAAAAATTCACAAAACTCTGTGCTCACCAGGTCAGCTTTCTACTTTTTCCTCTATCACTGACTTATGGGGTGACAGGAAGCAAATCCCCAGCCTTTTGGGCCTTGCTTTTATCAATTGTAAATGAGGACAGGGCTGGCTTCTCCCTGCCTTCCATGATATCACAGAAGATTCTATAAGGTAAATAGAATCGGAGGATGTTCCTTGAACTCCTAAAGGAAAAAACTTTTCCTTTCTTCAGGGACTGAGACAGTATATATTTTATAAACTGAATGAAAATAATAAAATATTAGGGGACTAATAGAGATAAAGCCTCCAGCCTTCTAACTTCTTAGCCTCTTTGATAAGATCAAGGTGATCAAGTTCTGCTTGAAAATGAAAAGGTATCTGAGGCTAGCCTGTTCATTAAGGAGGTTACAGCCTCTTCTTCATTTTGTTATTTTTTATTAAATGTACAGGGATGGCATTGGTTAATAAGATTATATATGTGTCAAGTGTACATTTTCATGATACATGATCTGCATATTGAATTGTGTGCCTTTCGATGATAGAAATAGCACTGAAAGGAAGTCAAAAGATGAAGGCGCCAGGCAGCACAGGGGGAGTCACCAAGTGTTCACCATGGCTGCTGTCAGGGTTTGCTGAGTACCCAGGAATGGCTGATAACCAATAAGTATTCCTTGAATGAAAGTTCCCAATCCTACTTTTACTCTTAGGAAATCAATGAGCCTTGGTTACATTACATAAAATGAGGGTAGTGCTATTTTGCTTTGTTTTGGCCTCACAGGTTTTTATCCCATGACTAAGCCAAGTGTCACTTCAATGACCATCTCAGAGAGCATAACCTACTTGTCACGGGACTGAATATTCTACTTGCATATAAAAAGAAAAATGAAGCCAACCATAGATGGCATGCAATGATGTCCTCTTTCCTCACTTATGTTTAAGTTCTTAAGTTTCTGTAGAAGAACTCATGCCCTAGCCCTCGCTGCAAGCATTGTGTCAGGCACCAGAGGGATGAAACACGACTCATTCAATAAATTAATTAACCACAGATGCAAAAGAATCTGGAAAATTTGGATGTGTTTCAAATTGCAAGGTGCTGTTTTCAGGGAGAGGCCGACATGACACAAGAACTGCTGGAGAATAATTATTTGCAAAACATCAAGGTCATAAACTCTTTCTTTCAATGGGAGGTAGTTTAAAAAGAAAAGAATGCCTGACTTGGTGTTACGTGTTCAGCAAATAGATATAATTCTTCTATAGCTTCAGAGAATGATAGAAAAGTCAAGATGCTACATTCGGAGACAGCAGGCTGCAGCATCCTGGGACCCATCCCCATTCTCTGGTTGCCAAGGCAGCCTGGCCCAGGCATTGGCAGAAAGCAGGACTTCCTTGCCTTATGACTTCCAGTAGCTCTAGTGTGCAGACAACCTGACCACTGCCCCTGCCGACTTTCCTGTGGGCAAAGCACTGGGGAACCAATGTTCAAGAACCAAATTTAAGTATAATCCACTGCCCAGCAGCTATGGCACCATCACCTGTGAGCTTGTTAGGAGCACAGTCTCACACCACACATACACACCCTTAATGACAGACAGCCCCAGGTAAGTGGTGTGCGGAGTAAAGCGTAAGAAGCATTAGCCTAGGCCTAAGCTGAATTAAGAAACCCTGTTCTTCTAATATCTTTACACTAATGTTCTTCAAAGTATACTGTACAAAGGACCACCATCTTGGGTGAATCATCTGGGGTGTTTGGAGAAACACAGATTCCTGGGCTCTATCAAATACCTACCAAATTGACTGATGTGGGGAGAAGCAATGCAAATTTTTTAATTGGTTTTATAGAGAGACAGGAAAGAAGAGAGATAGGGAGAAAAACTGATTTGTTGTTCCATTTACCTATGCATTCATTGGTTGATTCTTGTATGTGCTCTGACCAGAAATCAAACCCTCAACCTTGGTGTATGGGGATGATGTTCTAACCAACTGAACTACCCAGCCAGGGTACAATATGAATTTTTAAATAATCAGTCCAGGTGATTCTGATGCACCCTCAGAGGGAACTCTGCATTATTCCACCAAGGAGCTGACTCTGAAGACCCTGAGTATATATTTCTCTTCCCTCTCCTTCTCTCATTCAGAATTGTGACATTTCAGGCTGACTTCCTTTTTCTCACTATTTATAAGATTGAACGTTTTTTTCTATCTTTGAACCGTCTAAGGATTGTTTCTTCCAATAAACTGGCTACCCTCCTGATTAAGGAATGTGATAAACCTACTGTCAATTACCTAATTGATCTGACAACCTGATTAGACCCAGAAAGAGGAAGATTTCCTCAGTGGAGCCTTATTAAAATGGAGAAAACAAAACAAGAACCCATGTAATTAGAATGTGATCGCTGGTGATTAGTATGTAAAATCAGCCCTGAGAGGCGTTAGAGATGGAAAAACTTTTCTAAATGACATCTTAGGGAAGACAAAGGAACACAAGATGGTCAAATAAATCAGTGCACTGCTAGGGGGGAATGCTGAACAGAAACACAGGGCACTTCCCTTAATCTGAAATGAACAAAACACACTCCTGATTTTTGGTGGGGAGAGCTTAGTTACTGGCCCCACCGTGGCACTAGGAACTCCAGGAGAAAGCCAGTTACTGGTGCCACTTATAAGAATTGCTTTTTTTGTATAGAACTATGCTGAATGTAACATCTTGGGCGCATATTTCAACAGGAATTGAATGTTGGATGGGGCAGAGTTCAGAGCTCAGATGCATGTCTTAGTAGTAGCCACACTTGTTCCAGCAACCAGGCCCACACTCAACCTGTGTTCCGGTTTCAAGAATTATTCCTTTAGCATTATTTATTATTATCTATTTTCTCCTCTGACTCCCTTCCTACGGAACCCTCTTCTGAACTTATTCCTCACTCAGGTAGCCCTCCGGTCTTCAAGAATAGAAAGGCAATATGGCGACTGTGTTATTTTACATAACATAAAATCTAGGTCTCAAGAGTGCTGAGGAGTAGAATATTATTAGCTAATTAAGATAAACTGTCACACTGGAGTGTTTGATTAAATTAATTAATCAGGCTGATGATTGGTCTGGAGGGAGCAGGAGACTGTTTTCATAGTGCACCTGGTAAATTGTGCTATTAACCAGTGGCCCCGTGGAAATTTAAAGAAAAAGTAGTTTTTGCTGAGAGAGAAACAAGTAAGCGTAAGTTGATAGGGTGACCAGAATGAATGACAATGCCTATGTAGAGGGATGCCACATACATGGATAAGTTGACGGATTTGACTTCAGAGTTCCTTTCACCCATATCAATCCACTCAAGTAATCGGAAGTGTCTACTCACATCTTCTTTAAATTGAATGCAATGATTTCCTCTTTGACAATTACACAGAATATCAGATTGAAACAGACCAAAAAAGAATTAACATTACAGACTTTCTTTTTAATTTAAGGCTCAACTGAACCAATCCACCCATCCATTCTTTTTTTTTTTTTTTTTAGTATGTAAAGGGGAATTAAAAGACCTCTAGCTTCATTTGACAGTCTACTTCCATGTACAACTCACTTCAAAGATTACACAGTTCTTTCATTTCCTCTTGTGCAGGCGATAAACCCTTCCTCCCACTATACCTTTCACAATTTGGTAAGTGTTAACACTGCCTTAATTCTGACCAATTCACTCCAGACCCAGCATTCTACGCCAGACTGCATTTACATGTGACTCTGACTATAAAGGATGCAAATCCTTCTCCACATCTGTGAGCAAAGTAGCCTGGCATTTTACACCTTATGTGAATTTGCTAGTAGACTAATCTACAAATGTCAAATTAAATGGAATAGACCAAGATTTCCCCAGTAGTCAAACCAACTGGGGTACCTGTCAATAGGTTACCACCCTCCTTGGTAACCCTAGAATTAAGCAACAGTTCAAACATGATTGCAACTGCATATTTTTTCTCTGGTTGAAAAACAACTTTCTATTCTAGTTCACCTGGAGTCTGACTTATTTTAAATAGATGTGGCTGTTCACCCATTTCTAGACAATGCCCTCAATCACGGTAGAATATTAGCCGGGAAAGCTCAGGGACTGTGTCATTCCTACACTCTGTAGAGCACCTGACACATTTCACTATTGCGTGCAAACATTTACTAAAGCATTCTCCCAGTTCAAAGCCTTTAAACGGAGTAACAAAGGTGGTAGGCACCTGTGTTGGGACTTTATCGAGGCCCACAGTTCATCTATCCACTTACTCATTCATTTATACAACCATTTCAATTATTCCACAATTTTTCAAGGGATCCTCAGACAAGATAGAAATGTAAATAAGGATAGCTCCTGCCCTTCTATGGTTCAGTGTGTAGTATTAACATTAGAAGAGCTTTAAATAAAATGAGTCCCATACATTATCTACAGAACTCCAGGTTTCAAATCAAAAAAATTATGGTCTTTCTTTATAGTCCCTGAAGCTCCCTCAATAAATCACAGGGAAAAAAAAAGACCCATTTGAGAATTTTATCAACTGTATCCTACTCTCACCAAACGATAGAGGGTTTGTTGTTTGTTTGCTTGTTTGCTCCAGAGCCTGGTTCAAAGGATAAGCTTTTGTTGCCCAGATACTAAAACTGGTCACATTCATGTGTACTTTAAAAATGGATGAAGTCAACAAAATAACTGCAAAACACTTCTTTTGATATATAATATTTAGTTTAGCTCAGAATTTATAATGATCCCTTGGTCATAAAGTCACCTATGTGGTCCTTCCCTATTTGTCTAAAAGCTCCATGAAGACAAGGGCCATATGTACTTCTTATCATGGAGGTATCATCTTCACCTCGCATACCCAATGATTATTTATGAAATGAATGAAATAAATTAATGAATCAAATTAACTCAACATAAGTCTTACACACAAAGAGTGGTGAATAACCCTAAATAGCCTTAAAATATAAAGATGCTATTGCCACATGCTTCATCCCGTCTAGTGTAAAATAAATAGAATGTTACTGTAGATCATTTTAAAGGGTCAGGATAGGTAATCTCCTTTGTGTATGTTTTTTCCTCTAGAAGATTCATAGAAAAAAAAAATGAGTGGAAAATAATAGGGGAAGGAGAGTAAAGGGAGCGTTTAGCTCAAATGACAAAATAAACATTTTTATTCAATACTTCTTGGTCTTCAGAAATGAATAATTACCTCCCCAGCTTTTCAGACCAGCGGCCTGAGGTTGAATACATCATCAGTTCTGCTATAAAACATGAGTTTGCAAGTAAACAGGAAGTTTGTCTTACAAAATGAAGCTTTATGCTTGCATAGAAGTTCTTCATTAATAACAAAGATGGACTTTCAACTACTTACTACAGCTGTGGCTCTCTCCCTGACACATGGAGCTCCTTAAAAGAAAAGAAAAACACAAGTCTGGGGATATCTTAGCAAGTTCAATTCATTTTATTTTCGGGAGGGGTGACAATGAAGCAGCAGGTGGCCAATTCATTTTTATCTAATAACTTTTGATCATGTGACATATTGTACTTCCAGTTAATATACCTCCATGAACAGCAAAGTGGGAAAATCTGTAAGCCTGTGGTGAGTTGATCGAGGCGTGTGTGTGAATGTGAGTATGTGGTGTGCACAATAGGAAGATGTTTGTGGGAAAGGTGAGGGATGGAGAAGGTCGCTGTCACATGCCCCATGTAGGAAAACTTTTAAGTCACAAGTTCCAGTCCACACAGAGGGCAGTGTGAAGCAACTGCATGGGCTGTGGAGACCACCTTTACTCAGTGAGGTGTGGTGATCTCAGGCCAGGTCCTTCAAAGAATGAACTTATCAAAATAACCCCAAGACTCACAGCCGCAAAGCTGGAGACCTCCAAAGGTGGTTACAAAGACCGTGTGTTATAAACTTGTGAAGCCTCTGAAGGAAGAACAGGAATTGAGGGAGCCAGCCATCAGTCCACCAAGAAAAGTACTTGCTCGTGAGTTTCAAACAAAGCTGTACTTAGCTTTAGTTTTAAACAGGTCAAACAAAAAGTGGCTTGTTATTTTCTAATGTTACTGATATTGCCAAGAATCCCAAAGTCTGGAAGAAGATCCAGGAGCTCTTGTTGGGTTCAGAAACACTCTTCATAGAATCTTGCTTTAGGTGTTTTCCCATAAGCCTCAAACATACTGGCGTTTCTCATAATAAAATTCAGATATCAGCTGGCAGAATTCCTGAGCAGGCTACCAGGTGAATTTGGGGGTTTCCTGCTAACCTTACTCAAGTCCATTTCGGGCTTTCTCTGTCACATTCTTTTATTGCAAGGGCTTTAAAACCTAGCAGGGGTGTCCAAACGTTTGGTGTCTCTGGGCCACACTAGAAGAAGAAGAGTTGTCTTGGGCCACACATTAAATACATTGTGACATGTAACCACACAAAAAAATCTCATAGTGTTTAAAGTAAATTTATGATTTTGTGTTGGGCTGCATTCATAGCAATCCTGGGCTGCAGCTTGGACACCCCTTTTAGAGGCTCCCTGGAAATTATAGGAAACAGAATTTTCAGGATCTCAATCTACTCTAGAACTCACTAATTCTTCAATACACATTCTGTGAATTTTAGGTAGAGTAGGTTTTGTTTAAAAGATAAAAATAAAGTGAGCAAAGAAGTGAAGAAATCGTAACCTTTGTGCATTGTTGGTGGGATTACAAAATGGTACAATTGCTATGGAAAATAGTATGAATGTTTCTCAGAAAAATTAAGAACAGAATTACTATATGATCCAGCAATCCCACTTTAGGGTATGTATCCAAAATAACTGAAAGCAGAACCTCACAGCAGCAATACCCACAATAGTCAAGAGGCAGAAGCAGTCCAAATGCCCATCAAGTGATGAATGGATAAACAAACATGATAAATATAAAACTGGACATTTTTCAGCTTTAAAAAGGAAGGACATTCTGTCATATGCTACAACATGGATGAACCCTCAAAACATATTTCTATGTGAAATAAGCTAGTCACAAAATGATAAATCTGTATGATTCCACTTACCTGGGGAATCTAAAGTAGTCACATGAATAGAAACAGAAAGTTCAGTGGTTGTTACCAGGGGTTGGGGGGAGGGTAAAAAGGGTAACTCTATACCCTTTGTTTAATGGGTATAGAGTTTCAGATACACAAGATGAAACAGTTCTGAAGATGCACTTCATAATAATGTGAACATTCTTAACACTACGGAACTGTACACTTACAATGACTAAGGCGGTAAATTTTATGTTTACCACAATTATAAAAAAAAAGATAAGAATGAAATTTGCAGACATACTAGATCTATGTTCAAGTTTCTACATAGCACACACTTTTCCCAACTAAAACACCAACCTGTAACAGATATTAGAGCTGGACCTCAGTGTTTTTGGAGGGGAAATAAGTCCAGGTAACAGGCTCGGGTATTCTGACCCACTCTATTTCCACTGTTCATGCCCCCCAGTACTACTTTATTTATTTGTCCAGGCCTAGAAATGTTAGAAGGTTTGGAGAATATTTGGTTGTCCATGATGGATTTGCTGTTGCCTTTCATAACATTTTTTCTATTTTTTAGTTTATCCTAAAGTATGTCTTACAGAAAAAGGAATGCACCTTTTCCATCAATTCCCCCTTGGTCTGAAATCTTAATATTTGAGTTTATAAAAAAATCAATAAAAACTATAAAAAAAATCTACTATAAAAAATCAATTGTGGTTAGACTTTTCTACCACATCCATGTTACTTCCACAATGAAAAATAGCCTGTATGCATGTGTATACATTCATGACTCAAAATTTATTCTTCCTTCCCCACATCCAAATTCCTTATAGGGAGTTATCTCTCCACCAGTAATGAGGTCTTGAGTGAGATAGTTAAAAACAGGTGTCTACTTCTTGCTGTGGAATTCTAAAGGGTCAGAACCCTACTCCCTCTGTTTTTAGAGTCACACAGCGATCCTATTGACCAAAGTTTAGGCGATGGGGCACACTAGCCCAGGATTTTGAACTTTAAATGAGAAACATAAGCATGGAAGACACATGTAGAGTTTGGACATTTGCTATCGACATCCTGGCCTGATGGTTACTGAAGTCCCTCTTTTACAATCTTATGTAGGTTTGGCTACCACCCATCCCTAAGCGGGACTTCACTCCTATTGACTGTGTTAACCTTCAAGTAAACTTCCCTTCGATTCAATTAGCCACACTTAGGCCCTGTGGCTTCCCAATAGAAACACTGCCTGACAATGTTTATTTGCACGGATCACTTCACAAACACAACGCTGTGTCCACCATCTCAACAAGCTCCTAGAGCATCACAAACTCCTCTCATCCTCTTGGTTCTTGTATAAAAAGGTTTTTTAAATGTCTACATGTTTCTACTTTCCAGTCCTGTCACTTTGCTCTTCATATTTCTTTAAATCCAGGCTGATAAGCTGCTACTCTCCCCACTGATGTCCCAAACACTATTGAAATAAATCCACCTACAGCCCTGAGCCTGCTAATCATCCGCCCACCTAATCAGATGTCTGACAGCCAACTTCTTCAGCAGGATTTCTGCCCTTCTGTTGGGCTTTCTGTGCAGGAGTTTTATAAGGTAGATGAGGAACTAGTTAACCACCCACACCCATAATCTTTGTCCTCCTCTGTTTATTCATTAGAGAACAGCCATTCCAAAACCCACACAGCACAGGGAGCCACAATCCCAGTGTCAAACAAATGGCCACTGTCCCGATCAGAAGATGCATTTTTGCATCGGGGACCAGGGAGTGGCTCTCAGGATGCAGATCTAGGTCACACTGCTGAGAAGATGTAGGTGGTGGGGCTGACGGGAGAGGGAGCCAGCCTTGCGGAGGAGTGAAAGACAAGTGGGACTGCTAGACTGATTACATCATTCTCTTTATCATCTTTTTTCCCCTTCCTTTTTTCCCCGAGGAAATGGCTCATAATTTTAATTATCATTCTGATGGTTTCTTTCTCTATTCTAAGCCATCTACTTCTGCCTTTATCTTTATTGTTGCCTTTGCCCACAAACCTTAAAGGACAATCAATGATTTATACTCTGTCACCAGTTCATAAGTAAGGGATCCACTGGATGGCCTTGAGTTCTCTTATGAGAGCAGTGCTGGCTTTTCTTCCTTTCTCCCCTTAATTTATTGATTAATTGTTTTTCTAGTTATATATTTCTTAAGGGTTTACCTGGCAGATTTTTACTCCTGTGTGATTCATTTCTCACAACAATCTTTCCGGATGGTGAAGGACACAGTCCAACATCTTACTAGTAGGTAACGGTGCTGCTGGGATAAGGAACCAGGAGCAAATCACGATTCATTTGTTTGTTTTTCGCTTTTTGTTTTTTTCTGTCGTAGTTAAAAAACTAACCCATCCCAACCCCTTTGCTCTTCCTTTCAGTCTCCATGTGAACCCAAGTGGCAGCCATAATGTCCCCCACTGTTCCCTGGGCACTTAACAATAAGGGTTTGGCAATAAAAGTGAAATATGCTCTACGGTGACCGAGGATTTGACTAGGCACTAATAGGGAAAGAAGAAGGGAAGGATGACGAATACCAAGGAAATATGAGAAAGCGACATCCTGCCATACTACATCATCCAGCTCTCCCTCCCTAAATTGTCACTCTCTCTTTCCAGTGTCCACAAGATGAGTGGCATAACCATGCCATCAATCACCTCATCTGAAATACCAAATATCATCCAGGGCTATTCCATCTCACACATGTAATTCCTCAACCCTCATAACCAGCCTCACATGCTTTGGACTCTACTTCTTTACCATTACTAAAATCCACTCTGCCACCAGGGAATACTACGTTTTTGCTAAAACTTCTAGAGTTGTTCCCAAACAGGTCTTCTTGCTTCCAAGGTCCCATTTCTGCAAAGTATCTTCCAAACAGCATATTCAAACAGCTCTCTCTGTACAGCCTTTCGATGAGTCCCAAGGCTTCCACAAGGTCCTCACAACTTCCTTCACTAGTCCCTCTATGACCTGACCCCAGCCTAGCTCTCTAGACTCAACAATTACCACTTGACCAAATGAACACATCCTGCTAGGCATCTGGAAAGACTTGTCAATCCCAGGCTAAGCCATTGTATTTCACTAGTTCATGCTTTCATTCATTATACTGTACAGATCTTCTCCCTCAGATGTCCCTTCCTTCTCTGAAAGTCATCACTTACTCATACCTTAAAGGGAAGCTCAAGGATCACCTCTATCAGGACTCCCTTGGCGCTGATCACACAGTAAACAATGTGGTTCCCCTCCTGAGTACTCATGGTGTTGTCTCTCTTAGAAATTTTCATTACACCTTGTTTCTGCATCTGAAACTGCATTTATCACTCTGTTTTTGTAATTACTCCTCTGTTTGTAATAAGTTGGAGAACTACTTGAGTTCGGAAACCATGTGTTGGCTAATATAGCCCCAGGGGCTTTCACAGTGTCTGGCAACAATGTGCATTGAGTAGAATTGAAATCAGAAGTTATATTGCTTATTTGAGGTCAGGCATGGCAATCACATCAATGTTCAGATGTGGACTTCCCAGGGATCTTTAGTCTCTAGCGTTGGAATAATACCAAAGCTGTCAGTCCTTTACCCACCTCTCCTCAACTTCACCACTTTAATGTATTAATAGCTTTACTTCCAACTTCCTGCAGCTTTTCTCTTGTTTCAGGCTCCCTTCGTTCCCTCCATTGACTGCAGAGACAGGCAGTAGGTTCCAGAGAATTAACACCCTCTGCAGCAGCCCTCAATCAATGACTGATAAAGGCTGATGTATAAGTAATTTAATTGTTTCACCACTGATATCCAGTAACACAGGGGTGTAAATTCTACACTGACTCCCAGACTTCCCCAGTGAGTTAAGCTCCACTCACCCATAGTGCTGACTAGCTCCATTCCGTGCTCTTTAGGAGCTGGCTCCCTATACTTGTCTCACTTCCCCACCCTCCAAATGCTGTTTCTAGGGATCATCTAACAAATAAATGACTTGTACCAGAATGCAACTCTCAGAATCTCTTTCTTGGGAACTCAACTAAGACAGTGCACAATACTCGATTTTTGAGTTTGAAAACAGTTACATGAGCTCTGGCTGGTGTGGCTCAGTGGACTGAGTGTGAGCCTGTGAACCAAAGGGACACTGGTTTGGTTCCCAGTCAGGACACATGCCTGGGTTGTGGGCCAGGTCCCCGGTGAGGGGTACACGAGAGGCAACCACACGTTGATGTTTCTCTCCCTCTCTTTCTCCTTCCCTTCACCTCTCTCTAAAAATAAATAAGTAAAATCGTTAAAAAAATAAAAGGAAACAGTTATATGACTCTATGAAGTGGGAACTAATATTGCCCTAATTACACATGTGAAAAAACTGAGGTACAGAGAGGTTAAACACCCATTAAGTCGAGGCTGTGTAACTGAAGGAACAATCTACCATAAGTAAGGCTGTATGAGTTTTTCCTCCACCAGCTCTGTTCTTCCACGGGTCCTTTCAGCATCTTTAATTAAAAAGTTCACATGCCAGTGCTAATGGTGCCCTCCATCCAAAAGGCTGCCCTCTGAGGAAGGTTTATGGCCGGATACCTAAAATAGCTGAGCCCGACAACTCAGTAGAGTTTGCAAGCTAAACTCCTTCCCTAAGAGAACAGTAGGGCCAAACACAGAGATCACTCCAGACCCTTGGTGCTCACCCAGGATGTGAGGGATTCATTAAAAATAACTAAAGAGCAGACCAACACAATGCATAAAACAAAAATATGTTTTGATAGGTTTTATAACCAGACAAGTTAGAAAGATATCCAGGGAGACAAATTTATCTACAACATGAAAAACAAGGAGAACAAGTTAAAATGCTCAACCTCCTAAGCAAAGAGGAATAAACTTTTAAAAGTAAGACTTTTTCTATTCTATTGTAAAATTAGCAAAGATTAATATGAAATAATGTGTAATTCTTGTGTAACTTTAGGAAAACAGGCACTTGGTA
>VMDR010010139.1:0-31560 GCA_007922815.1 Macrotus californicus | reverse complement strand
ACCAAATGCAATGCATGGACTTCTTTTGGATCCTTATTCAAACAAACTATAAAAAGACATTTCTGAGATGATTAGTAACTTCTGAACACATTAGTTATAATATGTAATTAGATGAAATTGTTAAATTGTATTAGGTGGTTATTTAAAAGAAATCATCTTTATCAGTTAGGAGATGCATACATAAGTATTATAAGATATCTAAGGCTTACTTTACAATTACTCCTGATAAAAAAGTATTAGATGGTAGATGAAACCAGATTGGCAAAAATGTCCAAAATTGTTGAAGCAAGGTAACAGGTACCTGGAGGTTTATTACAGTATTCTCTCAAGTTCTGTGCTTGTCTGAGTGTTTCTACAATAACGTTTTTTAATAAAAATGCAAAAATTTTCCCCAAATCCTTAATGGTCTAAGAAGACTACACTACAAGAAAGATGGCAGACTTCCCCTAAACAGCTATTTCAGGCTGAGTCGCAAACCTAATCATAACCACTAGGTGGCACTCACTCCCGTATTCCAGGTCTACAGAAGGTTGGAGAACAAAATCAGATAGCTCAAATCAAAGATCAACCTGACCTTTATAACCCAGTGCATAAAAGGGGCAATGCTCCCAGGACACAGATAACCTGTCGCCAACTGAATTATTTTTAGGACCCTGAAACTGGGCTCACGAAGCCTGAAGAACTATGCTCCAAGAAATCGACACCCAAGTCCAGAGTCGGCTTTCAGAGGGGAATGCCGAGTGTGTTCATTCCCATGGGGGAAAAGCCCTGCTCACAGAAGGGTTGGAAGCATCCAGTCATAAAGAGGCAGCTACCTACAGAGCCAAACCAAGTGACAGGAAGGTGTCTTTTCCAAGCAGTACCAGGTCCCTGTCCCTACTCTATTGCCTAAAACATACCCTGCTAGCCTCTTGACCCACAATTCTGAAATTTCTATTTTTAACTAAGCCATCACAATATACTTATCCACGTGATACCTTTAAAATAGGAGAAGATATAAAATGGTACATGACCTGGAGAAATGAGTTCTAAATGATATATTAAATACTAATGAGCCCTGGCTGGTGTGGCTCAGTGGATTGAGTACCAGCCTGCAAACCAGAGTCTCACTAGTTCGATTCCCAGTCAGGGCACATGCCTGGGTTACGGGCCAGGTCCCCACTGGGGGGCGCACGAGAGGCAACCAATTGATGTCTGTCTCCCACATTGATGTTTCTCTTCTTTCTCCCTCCCATCTCCTCTAAAAGTCAATAAATAAAATCTTTAAAAAACTAAATAAACACAAATGAGGAGCTTCTCCTAGTTATTCCTTGCCAGACTCAATGTATCGGAAAGCCTTAAATGCTTCAAACACTACAGGATGAGCACCTATGGTGGGAGTTTCCCATTCTTCCCCATAGAACCACCTTTTATTCCTTCCTGGCCCTATTCTGTCCCAGGAAGTTGACCTGCATGGACTTCCTCAAGGGACTCCCTTGGCCTCTGGCTTCCAGCTGCATTGCAGCCAACTGGAGGTGGAAGAGACCTCAGAATATTTATGTCCCTGTTCCCTCCCTGCCAGATGACTACCCCAATGTCCCTTGAGCAAAGGTCCAGTTCCTATCAGAGAGCCCTCTCAGCACTACTACCCTCTCTAGATTCTCATAACCATTCCCTCCTCCCTTTGCCCCTGCAGGCCTGGGGATGGTGACAGCTGTTGCCAACGCCAGATTACTGTACTCTTCCTTTTGAGTTTCCCTAAAAGCTACCTACACATTTGTAGGTGGCCCCTTCCCTAAACTCTCCTGTCACGCAGTGTGACTGTGCTGTCTGACGATGAACCATGCCCGCCGCGGCCCCCCAGTAGCACACACACGACTGAAAGCGTAACTGTGAGGACTTTTTCCTACCCGCCCAGGATGGCCAGGAAGGGTCGCTCCGGGCTTTCCAAGGCCTTGGCAAAGTAGTTCAGCTCCTTCTTCATCAAAAATCCTCCAGCTTTCTGTGGCAGATTGACGCCCACCATGGAGCTAGAAAAGACCAGAGACATTCAAATCGTGTACTCATTCTCCCAATTCTAGAGACCGTTTCCTTAGCACTGAAATAGCTTCACGGTCTGTCTTCAGAGAGCATGAGTTTCGTCCCACAACTGCCACAAAAATATTTAGGTGCAAGGTAAACATTTTGACCAACAGTGCAGTGTCCAGGGGAACAACTGAAAAGCAGTCAGCTCACATAGAGATTAACGGACCCAATTATTAGTTGTCTTCAGGCCAAGGGTTTAACCCCAATAAATAATCAGCCAGTTGATGGCAAGAGGATTCCTCAATTTGCTTCCCACTGACAGCGTAAGACTGATTCCACAGCAGATGAGCTTTACAGGAAATACCCCAAGTGAGAAAGAGCGACCGCTTACGGAAGCTCAACCAAAAGCTCTACAATTCTCAAGTTTTACTTTTACTTAATTTCCTCTTTGGATCAGAGGCAGTCAGCAAGAGCCATGGTTCCATGAACTGAGAGCTCCAACTGGAGAGAGAGGTCAACAGGGCCACGCTGTAATACGAAGTTTCCAAAAGCAACCCAGAGTTTGGACTGCTTGATAAACAGAAGCCTTCTGCTCCCAGCTCGACATCAAACAAGGCTCTTGGTACCTGTGGGCTCGGTGGGCAGTGCCAAATGCATCGTTGACATAGACATCCCCTAGCTTGGAAAGGGAGGCTCGGAAAGCTTCTATTTTAGCTGGCTCGGCTTTAACCTGCAGAGAAAAACAAAAAATGGAAAAAACAACAGCAGTTCATTTTGATGGCTGCAAAGCCAACAACAAAAGCATGTCACACCCAGAGTCCTCTTGAACATCTCTAAAGACCCTGAGTTGGTGGGACATCCATTTTTACAACTAGCAACGGGGCCTGTTCTCTTTCAAACATTCCAGGTCTTTTCGTCATTTCTGCATGTTTCTGCTCTCTTGGCCTTCCCTCAAATTGCAAACATAAAATTCCTGATCCATGGCTTAAGCTCTGATCACGTAAAGCTAACCACATCCGTTCTTTTTTACGTCATCACCTAAAGACATTTTTTCCATTGTTTTCGAAGAGAGAGTGAGAAGGAGCGGGAGACAGAGACAGAAATAGACACAGAGACATTGATGTGATAGAGAAACATCACCTGGATGCCTCCCGCATGCACGCAGACCGGGGGTCACATGCACATGGACCAGAGATGGAACCTGCAACCCAGATATGTGCCCTGACAAGGAATCGAACCCACAACCTTTCAGTGTACGGGACACAATGCTCCCAACAACTGAGCCACCCGGCCAGGGCACATCCCATTTTCCACCGGCCTCTCTGCAACTCCTACCAACAAAATTGTGATTATTCCCTCTTCTTATCTTGATTCATCTCCTCATTTTTAACATATTCTCCTTATACAAGAGGTGGAAGAATGCTGGCTACCAAGGCCTTTCTGCAAAGGGGCCCTGACACATATTCCTCGTGAAAGCAACAGGGGAGGCACATGGAAACAGGACATGAGAAAAGGACCTCAGAAACAGTTTATGTTGACTAAAAGGAAGCATTTATACCATATGATTTCACTCGTATGTGGAATCTAATGAACTGAACTAACAAGGAAAATGGGGACAGACTCACAGATGGAGAACAGGGTGGCTGATGTGGGGAGGGGAGGGGAGGGGGTGGAAGGATAAAGGAAAAAGGACTCATGGTCATGGACAATGGTGTGGTGATTGCGGGAAGGAGGTATAAGGGGACTAAATGGTAATGGAAAAAAATATAATAAAGATTTAAATTAAAGCCCTGGCTGGTGTGGCTCAGTGAATCAAACACTGGCCTGTGAACCAAAGGGTTGCCAGTTCCGATTCCCAGTCAGGGCACATGCCTGGGTGGCAGGCCAGGTCCCCAGTAGGGGGCGCATGAGAGGCAACCACACATTGATGTTTCTCTCTTTCTCCCTCCCTTTCCCTCTCTCTAAAAGTAAATAAATAAAATCTTAAATAAACAAAAGGAGGTGTTTTATATGGTCTTTCCTGAAGTTAGGCACCAGAAAAAAAAAACAAGAAACCATTTCTTCAAAAAAGAGAGGAACAAAAAGTAGAAGTAAAACACGGGGCTTTGAAGTTTCAGCTCACTATGCAGGGATTCCCCCCAAAGCGGACAAAAGGCAGGATGGCAGGACCACGAAAAAGTGTCTGGCGGAGACTAAGCGAAGAGGCACAGGAATCCAGATGAAGAGAAAAGTGTCACCAAAGCGCACACAGCGCAGAGTAGATGCTCCTTTTAGTCACAGCCCACTCCCGCCCTCCTGGGCATCAGGATGAACACAGCTGACAGAAAGATCGGGGGCCTCCCTCTAGTGACCCAAAGAGTGAGGGGCACTGAGCTAAAACTAAAGACTGTAGCGCCTCCATAATCACTCTAGAGAATGTCATCTGCCACTGGTGTCTGGAAGATGATTCCCATAGTAATGAAAACTGCCCAAACGGCCCTGGCTGGTGTGGGCCAGTGGGTTGAACACTTGGCCTGTGAACCAAAGGGTCACCAGTTCAATTCCCAGTCAGGGCGTGTGTTGATGTCTTTCTTCCTGTTTATCTCCCCCTTCCCCTCTCTCTAAAAATAAATACAATCTTTAACAAAACACCTGCCCAAATGGCAGGAGGACCTGGGTCCTAGGCCCAGCTCTAACAATTCCCAGTGAAACTGTTGGCAAGTTACTCTCTATCCCTGAAATCTTCCCATATACCAAAAGGGCATAATAATTCCTCTAGTCACGAAATGTTTGAGGAAAAATGGCAAATTGAAAGCTCTTCATGAAAAAGATGGTGTAGAAATTAATAATGATCATCAGAACCTATTTCTCAATTTTTATTGTGTTATTTTTATGCTATCAGTTGTCCCTGCTTTGTCCCCCTCCACCCAGCCCCCAGGCCATCCCCCTCATCGTTGTCCTCGCGTTTCCCTTTCAGTTTTCACCTGCCAATAACTACGAGAGAATGCTCCTAAAAGACCAATGCAGGGAACACTGGATAAAGAAAACGCTTTATGCCCTCACTTTGTTTTTTTACCCATTTTAAACGCATGGCTGGCTCCTGAAACTGCAACCACTGAAAGCCATTGGACAACCGAAATGTCAAGGTAACTGACTAAAAAGACATGGACTAGCTTGGCTGGCTCATCACTTCCTAAATGAAAAGTTTGGCCTCAATTTGCCGGCCGCCTCCTGCCGTGTCTAAGCCCTAGAGTCTGTGCAGCTTGAGTTACAGTCTAAAAGGGCACCGACTTCTCAGTCAGCACTTGACTGTGACAATTATAGCAAGAGCATGCCAAAGGCAGGGCAAGGCAGGCCCGGGGCCCACGGTACTAAGAAAAGAAACTGCTTGAAAGCAGGCGCTCTGATGATCTTAAGCAGTGTCAGGAGTAACACAGGGGACGGAGACATTGGCCTCAGGACGTCTTATTCCCCAAGACACCGAAGACCTCAATAGTGCAAAGGACTCAGAGGGTGCCTTCGGCTTCCCTTCTACCAGTAAGGCGAATTCCAAGTCCTCCTCAAAGAGCCGGCTGTGTCTTTTAAGAGCTGAATTCCAGGTGTCTGGTCATAGGACTCTGTTTGATGGGTTACCTATGGATGTTTTTGGATTTTAGTTTGTTTTAAATATTTATTTATTTTGAGAGAGAGGGGAAGGGAGGGAGAAAGAGAGGGAGAGAAGCATCCATGTGTGGTCACCTCTCGAGTGCCCCCTGCTGGGGGACCTGGCCAGCAACCCAGGCATGTGCCCTGACTGGAAATTGAACCAGTGACCCCCTTGGTTCTCAGGCTGGTGCTCAATCCACTGAGCCACACCAGCCAGGGCAGCTTTCAGATTGTTTTTTGGTTCCATTGTTATTTTTATTCTTTTGTGTTTTCTCCCCCTACAGTTGTTTTAGTGTGGCGACAGCCAAGTTGACTCATTCCAACAGAGATCGTATACGGTCGTGACTGAGTGTATAACCCCCAAAGCCTAAAATATTTACTGTCTGGCCTTCTACAGAAAACGTTTGCTTCTCTAATGGACTGAGCTGCACATAAACTCAGGAACAGAGCCACCAACTCTAACTTTAGTCAAGTGACTGCCTTTCTGAGGCTTAGTTTCTTTATGAAATGATGATACTTGTACTTCCTTATCTTAAGGAGAAATTTGAAGAAAAAGGCTTTGTACTTCTTAGCCACTTGACCTAGGAAAGTACTTTTTCCTGCTCACATCATTCTTTTATAAGAAAATCCAACTTATGCCCTGGCTGGTGTGGCTCAGTGAATTGAGCACTGGCCTGAGAACCAAGGGGTCACCGGTTCAATTCCCCATCAGGGTACATGCCTGGGTTGTGGGCCAGGTCCCCAGTGGGGGTCACATGAGAGGCAACCACACATGGATGTTTCTCTCCCTCTCTTCCCCTCTCTCTAAAAAATAAATGAGTAGAATCTTTTCAAAAAGTGACATAAAAGAAAAAAAATACCTAGCTCAAGCTTTAAGTTTATTCCCCTTCTAAATAAGAATGGACTGTGTTTCCATAACACACTAGGGCCTATTGCTTAGAGAAGTTGTTCCAGCTTCAACAAACGCAGATGAAAAATGGACTCTCTGGTGGAACCCCTGTGGCAGCACGGTGCTCGCCCCACAACCGCCTGTGAGCATCTGCTCGCAGCACCTGGGAATCACAGACTACACTTCCGTAGGACTGTCACACACTGTCTGAAAGAAAAGTCTTATGTACCATAGGCCAGGCATGAAAGAAGGGACAATTAGAAGC
The DNA here is from genome assembly GCA_007922815.1 of Macrotus californicus. Lineage (NCBI taxonomy): Eukaryota > Metazoa > Chordata > Mammalia > Chiroptera > Phyllostomidae > Macrotus > Macrotus californicus. The sequence continues at coordinate 24,778 of VMDR010010139.1, read as the reverse complement.
AGCATGTTCACTGAATGCTCTTACAGCCAAATGGTGTTCACATATTTTTCAAAGGTATTTTTGTATCCGTACCCAAGGACATGCTTATTGATTTTAGAGAGAGAAGGAATGGAGAGAGAGGGAGAGAAATACTGATGTGAGAGAGAAACGTCGGTCAGCTGCCTCCCATACCTGCCCCAACCAGAGACCAAACCTACAACCTAGGTATGAGCTCTGACTGGGGATTGAACCCGCAACCCTTCAGTTTACCGGATGATGCTCCAACCAACTGAGCCACACCAGTCAGGCAGGGCCTAAAGGTATTTTAAAACCACCTGAGCCTATGGAGGGCTTCTAAGATTCTGGCAAGATTACATTCCTTGACCTAGGTGGCGGTTACACAGGTGTTAGTTTCCTTTTTGATAATTTGTCAAGCTGTAGAGCTGTGTATTTGTGCATTTTTTATGTGTGTTACGCTTCAATAAAAGGCGTCTAAGGAAAAATAAACACGAGCTTCCTCTATTCTTCAATCACAGTCTCTTATAGACTCAGCCCTCCTCACACCACTGACATCAAACATCACAGGTCCTACCTTGTTCCCAGAAGCATCTTTTCCCTTCCCTTCTTCCTCCACGTGAAAGCGAAGATTCTCCAGCAGGATGACAGACCCGGCAGCTGGGTCAGCACAAGCTTTCTCCACTTCTGGGCCCACGCAGTCCTTCAAGAACAAGACAGCCCTGCGGAGAGCATGAGATGGGGAGACTTGAGCACTGTGAAAGTGAAGAACCAGTCACAACATGCTTGACGCCAACTCCTGTGACAGAGCCCTCCTGCAGCGGATCTTCCACTTACTTGCCCAGCAGAGATTTGAGCTCTACAGCCACTGGCTCCAAGGAGTACTTGTCAGGCATGGGGACGCCATCAGGCCGACCCAGGTGGCTCATGAGAACAACGGACTTGGCTCCATTGTCCAAGCAGAACTTGATGCTGGGGATGGCAGCCTTGATCCTGCAACCAAAAAGAGACAGCAGGTAGAGAGCACAGTCACTCCTAGGAATTGGTGGGCAATAGTTTATTCACGGCTTCATCAAACATAAAGTCCCCTTTCTTCCCCCAATTCCTTCGAATCTGCTTTTGGCAACTCAACAATGGTCCTCAGGTGCGTGCTCACGGGAAGAAGTTAATTACAATACCAACCCTCCACCTAGGCGTGTACACTCTCATCACGCTTTGCCGCTGACGCAGACAACACAGCACAGCTGGCAGGCCGGAAGCTGCGATCTTTAGAAGGACGTGCTTGCAAGGCTGAGCCTTGGTTAGTTTCTAGAACTTGGCTTTCCAAGTGGTCCCTCAGTGCTTTAACTGACAAGGGCCGTTCACTCTTCCTAGACTGTCTATAAAAACAGGGCAATTTATGCTGGACACCTGCTTCCCTCTACGGGTCTGGCATTTTAATAGCTGCTAGGCAGAAGGTACCTACATCACCAGCTCCCAATAGAAACCCTGGAGGCCAGGCCTTTAACGGGCGTTTCTAAGCAAAAACATTGCACACAGTTATTGCGTTTTTTTTTTCACTGCCGGAGAAAGGAATCCTCATGTGTGAAAGGATCCTCGGTGTGTCCCCCCCCATGGGAGGGAGAGAGCATCAAAAGCCCATGCATGGATTTCTCCAGACTCTACCTGTCTCTTCCCGCTGCTGATCCTTTCAATGTAATAAACTTCGGCAGGGAGGTTATGTAATGTGTCCTGTGAGTCCCAGCAAATCACCTGATATGTGGCTGGTCAAAAACACTACTCTTATCTGACTTTGGAAGAAATATAAAATCCCTAAATCCTAAAACCATTAAAGGAAGTTTAGGGAGAACCATAGTAACTTTTCTGCACCCATTACAGATCCTAAGTCACTTTTTTATTTAGGAAAAAACACATGCATTATTACAGAATGTTGTTTATATAATGCATCACATTTACTATATTACAGCTTAATTAAAATATTATTAGACTTATTTTAAACATTTCAAATTTTTGTTACAAAACTGATACTGACTTTCCATTTTTGCCAGTCTTTAAGAAATTAAAACTGACAATTAACAAAACTATTTATCTACTCAACAAATATTATCGAATACATCTTTTACGTCACGTCCTGTTCCCGATTCTGAGAATACAGGAGAAAATAAAGTATGTGCTCTCATGGAAGTGAAATTCTAATGATGGGAGAGATAACAGACAATAAACAAATAAGATATATCTATCTCAGATGGTGATAAGAGCCATGGAGAAAAATAAAGCAAGGTAAGGGGGAAAGAATGATTAGGAATGGTGGAGGGGGGGGGCGGGCGGGCGTATGTGAGATAGGGTGGCCAGGGGAAGTCTCTCCGATAAGGTGACATTTCACCAGAGTATGGAGCAATGAAAAACCAAGTTTTTTCAAAAGTAACTTAAGCTATTTGGCAGATATAAAAACCCATTTATGCCAAGTAAAGAGGAAACCTTTACCAGGTATAAAGTTTGCCCAATGAAACCAAATTCATCTTCACGGCTATCCTTTATTGGCAAGTTCTATTATTTCTTTTTTCCTTTTTTACTGTTGTTCAAGTACAGTTGTCTCCATTTCCCCCCACTCCTCCCCCACCCCAGCCATCCCTCCCTCCCTTCCCCTGATTCCACTCCCCCCTTGGTTTTGTCCATGTGACCTGTATAGATGCTCCTGAAAACCCTTCCCCCTTCCCTCCCCATTATCCCCTCCCCACGCCCCTCTGGTCACTGTCAGATTGTTCTTCATTTCAATGTCTCTGGCTCTATTTTGCTAGCTTTGTGTAGTTCTATTATTTCTAACGCTCCGATTTATTAATCAACCCCATGGGTTTCCAAAATGAAGAGATATACTCAGAGAGGTTTCTCTGCTTTTTATCCATAAAAGACCTTCATAGGCAGGCACATTTCCAATCTTTTCTGTGTGCCACACAAAATAATGTCAGTCACGAAGGGTCAGAGCTGCCTGTACAAAGAAAGACCTTCCGCGTCGGTGCAGCAGGAATGTGCTTGGCAGGCTACCAGGCTCTATTCTGGGGCCAACATTTCAAAATGTTCTGGGTCTAGACCTGCACTGTCCAACATGGTTCCTCTCAGCCACGTGCGCCTCTTACGTACTACAGCTGTGACCAGCCCGGACTGAGATGTGCTACAGTGTACAATGCATGCAGGATCCCAAAGACTCAATACCAAAAAAAGTCACATGTCCATTTGATTATTTTATCGAATGTACATTAAAATGATTATTTTGGATTTACTGGATTAAATAAAATATATTATTAAAATTAAGTTTACCCATTTCTTTTTACCTTTCTCCGGCGGCATCTACCCAATTTTAAATTACATGTGGCTCATACTATATTTACATTAGACAGCACTGGTCTAATCATTGGAAAGTGCCCTTCCAGCTCAAAGCTTTCATTTAAAATTTAAAATAAACCATTCTTTTATAATCTACTCAAAAGCAAGAACAGAACTAGAACTTAAAATTTCTGCTTCTGAATCTAGGAGCCAAAACATTTGAAGCAGCTTAAACAGATTGAAGATATTACTTCTGAAGTCTTTTCCCTTAAGTCGAAATTCTCAAAACAGATTTTTATCTGGATCATCTGGAAAAGGGGCTTATAAAACTACATGTAAGCTTAATAATTACTCATAGTTAAAAAAAAAAAATCCTTCTCTTGCAGTTCTTCATTTGGCAAATGAAACCCAAGTAGCCTGAAACTTTCACATTCTTTAAAAATATATAACCCCAGCCCTTGCTGGTGTGGCTCAGTTGGCTGGAGCATCATTCTATATAAATCGAAAGGTTGCGGGTTCAATTCCCAGTCAGTGTACACACCTAGGATGCAGGTTCGATCCCAGGCCGGGGGCATGTGAGAGGCAACCAATGTTTCTTCCCCCTCCCCCCCACCCTAAAATCAATAAGCATGTCCTCAGGTGAGGATTAAAACAAATACATAAAAAAATAAATAAATAAAAATGTATGCCCCCCACTAAATTCTTCAAATTTTCAAAAAATGGAGGCATAAAAGAAAATCACTTTCTTAAGATTTTTTTCAACTTCTACATTCTCGTAAGAAAGCAGACCAAGGAGCTATTGAGATCTAGTTCCCCGGCATATGTCATCAGTTTGGCTCAAATAAACTCTTATTTAAAAATCTCAGCCCTGGCTGGTATGGTTCAGTGGATTGAGCGCTGGCCTGTGTACCCAAAGGGTCCCTGGTTCGATTCCCAGTCAGGGCACATGCCTGGGTTGCGGGCCAGGTCCCCAGTGGGGGCCGCGTGAGAGGCAACCACCCATTGATGTTTCTCTCCTTCTCTGTCTCCCTCCCTTCCTTCTCTCTCTAAAAATAATTTTTTTTAAATCTCCACAAAAAAAAAAGCAGACCAGAGGATAGGTTGGTAAAAATCCAAGACGATACAGCTTGTTACCACAGTTCCACAACACGAAAGGAAAAGCACTCCATCCTACAGAGCCACACCAACGCACATCTTAACCCTCACTGCATGCTCAGCAGGGACCTTACCTCTGGTTGTTCGTTATCTGGTTGTTCTTCATAGGAACATTGAAGTCCACTCTAAAAAAGAAAGAAAAGTTTCAGAGCCACAATCAGTGTATTATTCCCTCAAAAATAAGAGAGGCGGTTTTTGTAAACCAGTTGAGTTAAGTTGAAAGTTCAAAATCACCTTAAAAATAATCAGTGGTATTAGAAAGCAACACAGCGATTGAATTAGGACCTCGGAATGGGTGTCTGGGGTTCAGATAATGTTCTCTATTTCTTGACCTGGGTGATTGGACAAATACGCTCGTTTTGTGATATTTCTTTGAGGTTATAATGTGTGCCCTTTTCAGTAAATATCTCATACTTTAAAAGAAATTATAACAAAAATGCAAAATAACACCTAACTTAAATTACAGGAACTGGCCCTGAAGACCCGGGCAGCTCAACACCTGTTCCATCTAAAAAGATTTCGCGTGGGCCTCGCATGAGTATCGAGTATCACTGACAGCTGCAGATGTCAGGGATAAGAAGAAACAAATCTTGATTCTGATTCCCTTGACATTATTTCTGGGACCTAGTGAAGCTAACATCACTCAAAAGGCAATAATTATCTGGAAAAGTAAAACACATCAAGTGAACATCCTATTTTTTGGAGAAAGCCTGGGGCCTTGAGACCAGGAGAATTCCTATGTTCAAGACCAAGTTTACACAGCCCCCTTCAAGCAAAACACAGACAATAAAAATCACATAGGCTCTTACAAAAAGCCTGAGAGTGGAGCATGTGACCCTGCCCCCCCCCCCCCGGACAAATGGGCAAATGCAAAAGGAGCGATCAGGATGGCACCAGCAGAAATTCACGACAGTGTCTCCTTTGTCACCCAAGAGATTACTGCTTTACCATTTTTAAGAGTCAGGAACTCCTTCCCCCTCTCCCCTCTTCTGAACTCCTTCAACCTCGGTTTACTTCAATCTAACTAAAAACCAGGTGTGGTAGGTCTTCATAAGGTCCAAGTTTTGCCTACTAAGATCCTTTTGAGGGGATTTCTTTCTCTATCTGCAGAATGTGGATGACATTATCTGCCTCACGGTTATTGTGAGAATGAAATGAATTGGTGAGTTGTAAAGTGCTTAGAAGACACCTGGTATACAGCAAGTGCTAACTATTATTATATATGTTACTGCTCCTCCCCAATGATAATTCTGTGGTTTGAAAGGCAGACCAGCCATTACTAGAGTTAATCTAAACATAAGAAACATTTCAAAGTGAGAGGCAACAAGCATTCAGAGATCACTAGGAATGTTCTTCGGGACTCACCAAGGCCGAAGCCCAGTGCTCCGATTAGGAGACCGAGGCAATGGGTATTTATAAGAAACAGAAGGGGAATGATTACGTCAACAGAAGGAATGCATCTCTATTGGTGCACATGATACAACATAGTGATGGTAAATTCTAAACAATGTTTTTAATTTTCACCGCAGGAGTCATTGGCCCCTGGTCACAATAATTGACTTCTTGTTATCACTGCAAACAGTTTTTGGGAACAAAATGTTGTTCTAGGCCCAGTACAAAGGTTATTGGGCCCTGGGTTTATGATTCCAAAGATCTGAAGCGCAGGAAGTGCAAGGCAGCTCCTCTGGTGTGGCAGCTCCGGCCTCATTTTAAAGTGGTTCTGTTTATATCACTCTTCACACTAAGAACAGCTAGCATCACATGCTGAGGGACTACAGGAAAAGTTTGACCTACCAGGGGTGTCCAACCTGTGTCCCACGGGCTGCAGGTGGCTCAGGATGGCTGTGAATGTGGCCCAACACAAAACTGTAAATTTACTTAATGAGATGTATTTTGTGTGATTATGTGTCGTAATGTATTTAATGTGTGGCCCAAGACAACTCTTCTCCCAGTGTGGCCCGGAGACGCCAAAAGGTTGGACACCCCTAATTGCTGCCATGCTTGGCCATAAAGCTCCATTCCTAGTCATCCCTCTGAAAGACCAAGGCCTGGCGCATGATTACGAGATCTTAGGCCCAGTAAGATGCCCACCAATGTCCTACTCCCTAGCCCTGCACAGGCAAACCTCAGAGATAATGCAAGTTCCATTCCAGACCATCACAACAGAGTATTGCAATCAAAGGAGTCTCACAATTTTTGATGATTTCCCACTGAATAGCAAAGTATGTTAATACTATACTGTCATCTATTAAGAGTGCAATAATAGCATTATATCTTTTTTTAAATAGGAATATTTTATTTTTTAAGATTTTACTTATTTTTACAGAAAGGGGAAGGGACGCAGAAAAAGAGGGAGAGAAACATCAATGTGTGGTTGCCTCTCGCATGCCCCCCACTGGGGTCCACCCTGCAACCCAGGCATGTGCCCTGACTGGGAATCAAACTGGTGACCCTTTGGTTTGCAGGCCGGACTCAATGCCCTGAGCTACAGCAGTCAGGGTCAGTAGCCTTATGTCTTTAAAAACAATGTACAAACCTTAATTCAGGAATACTTTACTGCTAAAAAATGCTAACCATTATCTGAGCTTTCAGCGAGTCATACTCTTTTTGCTGGTGGAGGGTCTCGCTTGGATGTTGACGGTGCTCACTGACCAGATGGTGGTTGCTGAAGGCTGGGGCAGTTCTTAAAATAAGACAGCAATGAAGTCTGCCACACTGACTCTTCCATTCATGAACAATTCCTCTGTAGCATGAGGTGCTGCTTGACAGCATCTTACTCATAATAGAACTTCTTTTAAAATTGGAGTCAATCCTCTCAAACCCTGCCCTGCTTTATCAACAAAGTTTGCATAATATTCTAAGTGCTTTGTTGTCACTTCAATAATCATCACAGAGCCCTGGCAGGTGTGGCTCAGTGAACTGAGCACCAGCCTACAAACTAAAGGGTCGCTGGTTCGATTCCCAGTCAGGGCACAGGCCTGGGTTGCAGCTGAGGTTCTCTGGTGCGGAGTGAGTGAGAAGCAACCACACACTGATGTTTCTCTCCCACTCTTTCTCCCTCCCTTCCCCTCTCTCTAAAAATAAATAAAATCTTTTTAAAAAAAATCATCACAGCATCTTCACCAGGAGGAGATTCCATTTCAAGAAACCACTTTCTACCCTGGCTGGGTGGCTCAGTTGGTTGGAGCATCATCCCCAAAAGTTCTGGGATCGATTCCCGGTCAGGGCACACACTTAGGCTGTGGGTTCGATCCCTGGTTGGGGAGTGTAGGGGAAGCAATCGATTGATGCTTCTCTCTCACATTGATTTTTCTCTCTCTCTAAAAATCCATAAACATATACTCAAGTGAGGATTTAAAAAAAGAAACCAGTTTCTTTGCTCAGCCAAAAGAAGCAACTCCTCATTCATTAAAGTTTTAACATGAGGCTGCCGCAATTCAGTCACATCTTCAGCCTCCACTTCTAGTTCTAGTTCTCTCACCATTTCCACTACAGTTTCCACCTATTGTTACTCCCTCCACTAAAGTCCTGAGCCCCTCAGTCATCTATGAGGGTCAGAATCAATTTCTCCCAAAATCCCATTGACGTTGATATTTTGACCTCTTCCTGTGAATCATGAATGTTCCTAATGGCATTTAGAATAGTGAGTGCTTTCCAGGTTTTCAACTGGCTTTGCCCAGATCCATCAGAGGAATCACTGTCTATGGCAGCTGTAGCCTTGCAAAATGTATTTCTTAAGTAATAAGACTTCAAAGTTGAAATTACTCCTTGATCCATGGGCCGCAGAGCGGATGCTGTGTGAGCAGGCATGAAAACAACACTAACCTCTCCGTACATCCCTGTTGGAGCTCTTGGTCCACCAGGTGTGTTGTCGATGAGCGGTGCTGCTTTGAAAGGAATCTTTTTTGCTGAGAAGTAGGTCTCAACAGTGGGCTTAAATTATTCAGTGAACCATGCTGTAAACACATGTGCTGTCATTCAGGCTTTTTATTTCATTTATTGAGCACAGGCAGAGTAGATTTAGCCTAATTCTGAAGGGCCCTAGGATTTCCCAAATGGTCAGTGAGCACTGGCCTCAACTTAAAGTCAACAGGTGCATTAGCCCCTAACAAGAGAGTCGGCCTGTCCGTTGAAGCTTTCAAGTCAGGCACTGTCCTCTCCTCTCTGGCTGTGGAAGTGCTAGATGGCATCTTCTTCCTATGTAAGGCTGTTTAATCTACATTTTAAAAGCCATTGTTTAGTGTAGCCACCTTCATTAATTGTCTTAGCTAGGTGTTCTGGATAACCTGCTGCAGCTTCTCTGTCAGCCCTTGGTGCCTCCCCTTGCACTTGGATGTTGTGGAGCCTGGTTCTTTCCTTAGACCTCATGAACCAACCTCTGGCAGCTTCAAACTTTCCTTCCTCACCTCTCCCAGCCCTCATAGAATTGAAGAGAGTTAGGACACTGCTCTGGATGAGGATCTGGCTTGAGGTAATGGCTTGATGTGGTCTCTCCGGGCCACTACAACTGTCTCCATACAGGCAATAAAGCTGTTTTGCTTTCCTATCATCCGTGTGTTCACTGGAATGGTACTTACAATTTTCTTCAAGAACTCTGCCTTTGCATTTACAACTTGGCTGACTGGCACAAAAGCCTAGCTTTTGCCCTATCTCAGCTTTCAGCATGCCTTCCTCACTGAGCTTAATCATTTCTAGCTTTGGATTTAAAGTGACAGGTGTGTGACTCTTCCTTTCCCTTGATCACTTAGAGGCCACACTGTAGGGTTATCAAAGGGCCTAGTTTCAATATTGTTGTGTCTCAGGGAAGAGGGAACCTCAAGGAGAGGGAGAGAGATGGGGGAATGGCCGGGGGAACGGCCAGTTGGTGGTGCAGTCAGAACACACACACTATTTATTAAGTTCACCGCCTTAATATAGGGAAGTTTGTGGCACCTCAAAACAATCACAATGCTAACATCACCATAATGAATATAATAATGAAAAAGCTTGAAATACTTCAAGAATTGCCAAAATGTGACAGAGACACAAAGTGACCAAATGCTGTTGGCACATGACACCTGTTGCTTGCTCAATGCCGGATTGCACAAACCTTTAATGTGTTACAAGAACACAGTATCTGTCGAGTGCAGTAAGAAAAAACGCAATAAAATGAGGTCTGCCTGGACTCTGATTTACCTAACTGAAGAGCGGTCTTTCCAAAGTTGGGTTGAGGGACTAATTTTATATATTCAAACATTTTAATTTAAAAAAGTCTTCAGAAATGAAGGCAGTCTATGTATGCCTCTGAAAAAAAGCACTACACTCTCCTTAGCTTCAGGCTCCTTGATTCTGATTTGAAGCATCTTCTTTAAATATCCTGCCAACCAGAAAGTGCGTTCCAAAGAGGAGAGTGTATCCCATTACCACGGGTCACTTTCTCCCTCTGCAGCCTCCCAGGAAGCCTGTGGTCAAAAGGGCTAAGAGAAAGAGGCAGAGCACAAGCCACCCTTCCCAGGGCTTTCTCCCTAACCCATGTCCTTAGAAGGAGGAAATTCTTTGGGCAGAAACGCTCAAGAATCTGTCTTATCTATCCAAGCTTATAAAACTTACCGATGAGAACCGGACTTGTACCCTCTTCTAACTGCACGTCGATTGCCTCCTCTACCATCTCCTAGACGCTCAGCAACAAGTGCTCTTTTGAGCCCCTCCCCCCTATGGACTGCACCACAGAATCTGCTCTTCTCTGCACTTTCCACTTGTTCCATCCTATGTAAAACCCGCACCCCTTCCTTTTCTACTTCCCTGACCACTCAGGCATGAAGGAAATCAGATATCGCCACACACCTACCAGAATGGCTGAAATAAAAAAATAATGACAACACCAAATGCTGGTGAGGAATCAGGGACCGACCACTCAGACACTGCTGGTGGGAATGTAAAACGGTGGGGCTGCTTTGGAAAACCGTGGAAATTCCTGGAAAGGTTAAGCATAGGCTCCAGCAATTCCACTCCTAGGTGTTTACCCAACAGAAATGACAGCACGTGTCCATATCAAGACCTGTGCATGAATGAATGTTCAGTGTTCACACAGCTTAATGTGTAGTAGTGCAAACCTGGAAACGGCCCACATATCCTTTAATGGGCTAAACTGGTAGAACACCCATACCACAGAATGCTATTCAGCAACACAAAGACTAACCGAACTACTTACTGATGCACGCAACAACTTGGGGAAATCTCGAGGGCATTATGTTGAATGAAAACAGCCAATGGCAGCCCTGAATGGTGTGGCTCAGTGGATTGAGTGCCAGCCTTCGAACCACGGGGTCACCGGTTCGATTCCTGGTCAGGGCACATGCCTGGGTTGCAGGCTGGGTCCCCAGTTGGGGGTGTGTAAGAGGCAACCACACATTGATATTTCTCTCCCTCCCTTCCCCTTTCTCTAAAAATAAATAAATAAAATGTTTTTAAAAATAAGTTAAAAAAAGCCATTGGCAGATTAATTATTAGCAGAGGTTAGGAATGAGGAAGAGGGACCATGACTCTAATGGGGTAGCATGAGGGAGATCTTAGCGATGATCAAAGAAAACAACCGTGGTGGGAGTTACACACATCTGCACATGCGCTAAAATAGCATAGACCTATACACTTTAGAATAAATTCAACTTGCTACCATGGATATTGTACTATAATTATGTAACATGTACCCAAAGGGGGAAATTGGGTAAACACAGGAGCTCTCTGCTATCTTTGCAATCTCCTGTGAATCTATAATGATTTCAAACTAAAATGTTAAAAATATTGACTTAGTAGGAATATAAAGTCTTTGTCTCCTGAAATCTCAGGTGTCCAGGCCCAGTTCCATTAAAAGCTCTCAAAGGACCCACGTCTATCCTTGCTTCACCGCCCCTGACTGGAAAATTGGGATATTATGGCTGTCTTAGAGACTTTTTAAAATCTGCTCTCCGTTTTTCCTCTGTATTTCTTTTTCTACTACATCAAGGCTGTTGCTTAACAAGTTACAACAGGTCAAGAAAAACAGAGAGGCTTTTTTAAAAAATGGGGGGAGGGGCAAGCGTTTTACAGTCAGCAAAGGGGTGCGACTGGCATCCTGTGAGAGGACGAGAGAAAATGACATCGCAAAAATAAGCAGAAGTTTCCTCATAGGTAAGGTCAGCTGATGTTCTAAAGAACTGAGGTGGAAGCTGGTCATTATTCCGTCAGGTTTCTGGCTATCTAAAGTTCCCTTAACAACAAAAAATTTCCCCTGGCAATCAAAGCAGGAGTCAGAAGACCCAATAAACAGGAGTTCTCATTTGCAAGACAAAGAAAAGAGTTAAGTGAAGCGGCCATTACTCCGGAGACCCCCTTTCCAAAACACTGCCAGCAACCACCACCTAAGGGCATTGAAACAAAAAGAAATCTGAGCTGCCAAAGCATGGCCACCTATGCGCCTCCAAAGAGTAGTGCTACCATGCGACTGTTCAAAAGAGGCGTTAATGATCAGGGAACAAAGTGGCTTCCTGACCTCAGGCCAAATAAGTACAATTTATCCAAATTCCACCAGGAAAAATTATAGATTGCAACCACAGGAAACAAAAGGTCTCTTTTAACTGTCTTTGTTCACTATGTCCCAGGATTCAGAGGATCTGGTCTGTTGCCAAGGAGCCTCAGTTCTAGTCCTGGCTCTGCCACCAACATTCAGTGACCTTGGACAGGTCATTTTCCATCAGCAAAACAGGACCAGCCAATCATTTCAAGGCTCAGGGTTAATCTGTGTGGAATGAAAAACTGAGTCCTTGGGCAGGAAGAGATTTCATATTAGATCCAGAATGAGAAAAGATAAGCACCTTCTCTAGGCCCACTCCCAGCCAACCCAGTGGATTCCTCAAGCCAGTTTGGGGGGCGGGGGAGGGGCGTAAAGCCCCAAAGGGAAATTGTAGGAAGGCGCCCAGTATGATGCCCCAGCATGCATCTGGAAAGGTCAGGCTTGAGCACAGAGGAGATGGTGGGCAATAATTGAAACCTAAGATCTACTTGCCAACATCCACCTGTTTTTTAGAGGATCTGTCCCCTTTCCTTAACATCATCTGAGGGGTAGAAAGGGCCCTTGTCTAATACCAAGATGACTGTAATTCCTACTCTGTCCACATTGCAAAGGCCTCCCTTATTTGGGAAAATGTGGACACCAGGTTTTTTTCGTGGCCATAAGCAGCTATTGAGTTCTTTTGACTATTTCCACAGCAAGGCACATAAGGTCACTTGCAAACTAACAGTGGCCATAGACAAATTAGAGGGAAGGAAGAGCTACACGAATTTTAGGGTAACCCATACAGTTTTCTAATTCACAGTGCCTAGGGTAAAGGGAGATCCCCTACTACTTATGTGTCTGTTAATGTCCAAAAGATGCCTTCACTTGAACCAATCCAAATTGGGAAAGGGGCTCAATCACACCCATTTACATAGCTGCCCATCAATCATTTCCCAAAAAGGACAAGACTGCACAAGGTATCATAGCAGGTCCTTATGGTCCCCCCAAAGCACCACACTTGCATCCTCTGAAGTTATGTAACGGTCAAGTGCATCAATTACATACCTAAGTCCTCATACACTTTGCCCCTGGCATGTACACTTGTACCACGCGTTACAAAAAAAAAGAAATGTAAAAGCTCCATACACCATACTAGTAATTGAGGCAAATGAGGAAGAAACTATATTCGTAAGTGACCAGGGATCCACAAGTGCAGATTAAGAGACCCCCCAAAGGGCATGGAGCTCTACGAATTTCTAATATCCTGCTTCTCTGGCCACCTGTGGGATGAGGCCGGGAACACTAAGAATGAGTAGCCACACCCTGTCTGCTTTTACGCAGCATGTGTCACGATGGAGTCCAATGACCAGGTAGGGCGCAGAGGCCTGTTACATAAACTGGAAAGGGCCGCCTTCGGTGCACCCCACTCCTCTCCACCCACCGTCCTACCCCCCGATGCTTTAGGGGGTTCTACTCCTGAACATCTACATCAACGCCCTCTGGGAAATACCTCCTTGAACGCATGGTCTTTTGAAATATGGACCGTTTCTCATTTGCTTAGGATGGTCTAGGGCGGCGAGGAAGGGAAAGTAACCAAATGACCTTCAAGGTCCCTGCCTTGGGGCCTAGGATTTTGCAGACTAAGCCTTAGGGACCAACTCGCCGACTGGGAACTGGAGGAGATGGAACTGCATCGCAGGAATAGGAAAGAGGGTAAAATGGGTCCCGGCAATCTGAGCTCTCTCTCCGCGGATCCACCCCAAAAGGGCAACTACAGCTCACTTAGTGGATTGGGAGAAATGAGGTTAGAAACCATCCAACCCGGGCAAAGCCTCCGCCACAATGGTCAGTAGCCTCGCCCCGCATGACTAGAACCCATAAGACCGAGTTCAGGAATTAAAGCAACTTTGGGCAGACGGGGAAGCACATTGGCCCTGGCCAGAGGGCTTCGGGGAAGCCCCGAGGGCGCGCGGGCCGGTGTACGAATTACCTCATGACGACCCGCTTCCCCTTCACGTCCAGCTTGTCCAAAGTCAGCTTGTTAGAAAGCGACATCTTGGCAATACAGCAGTGGCGAGGGGCCGAAGGATCGCACAGCGAGGGAGACAGCAGCGAGTGTGCGCCGGGAAACGCGTGCGGACCTCTGAGATGCTCGCGGGCCTCGCCACCCCGCCCCCAGCCCCGCCCTAGCCCCGCCCATTCTCGGCAGCTGCCGGCCGCGCGCCACTTACAGCCGCTGCTATTGGACGCAGCCGAAAAGCGCCGGCGCGCTTCCATTGCTCCAAATCTCTGTCCGTCTGTGAGGGAGGTGGTCGGACGTGCGGCTCCCATTTGTCACGTACCGCACGCAGCGACCCGGAACATTCCTGACGAAGGGCACCACCGGGAGGTGGCGCCACCGGGCCCCTGTTGAAGGAGAAAGGAGCCGGGTGGCGCCACGTGAAGACAGTGAGAGGCGACAGGCTTCCACCTCGCCCGGAGCAGCTGCATCTCCGCGCAAACCTACATTCTGGGGAAAGGCGTCACCCCCAAGCCCCTGGAATTCCCGGCAGGCCAACCGGGATCGATGCTAATGGCACCTCCCTTTGGAAAATATCTGATTTCCTGGCTCCCCAAAATAGTACAGCCAATGTGGAAAACAGCTTGGCAGTTTCCTATAAAATTAAACCTACACTTACAGTATGACCCAGCAACCCCACGTGTTTACAGCAGCTGTATTCATAATTGGTGAAAACTGGAAACAATCCAGATGTTCTTGAAGGGATAGACAAACTAGGGCCCATCTTACTGCTCGGCAATACAAATGAATGAACCATTGAGATGAGCAACAATTGGCATGGCAATCATTTTGAATGAAAGAAGGCATATTCCAAGAGTTAACATATTGTGTAAGATTCCAAAGGTATGATGTTATGGAAAAGGCAAAAGTAGATGGAGATCAGATCGTTGAGCGCCAAGGACTAGGAGTGGGGGGAAGTGTGACTACAAAGAAATGCATGAGGAAGACTTTTTGTGGTAATGAAAGTATTCTGTGCCCTGAGTGTGGAAAGAGTTGCATGAATCTGTACATGTGTTAAAACTCATAGAACTGTCCCCCAAATAAAAAAAGTGGAAAAAAGGAAAACCTCTACAGGCTAGTAATTGCATGACTCAGACAGAACCTGTGTTGCAACAGGATTCACCCCAGAAGCCCTGAGGTTGTAAATTCTGCTCTTTAGTTTGTAGTGCTGGTATTAAAACACAGCATCTCAAAATAATGTGTGGGATTAGAAGACAGGGTAGTGGTTTCTGTTGGAGAGGCGGAGTGGATAGTAACTGACGATCTATAAGAGCTTCTAGGGTACTGGCAATGTTCTATTTCTTAATCTTGATGGGTTAGTGTAACCATCTTTCTGGTTTGCCCAAGACTGAGGGGTTTCCCAGGATGTAAGACTTTCAGTGCTAAAACCAGGAGAGTCCTGGGAAAACTGGGACACTGGGACACCCTAGCAGTTATATGAGTGTGTTCACTTCGTTAAAATTCATTGTGCTATATATTTATGCTTCATGCACTTTCCTGTATGCATGCTATACAATACTTTGCCTTGAACTGGAAACAAATGAGCTCTGGTTTGCACAGCATACAGTAGAACTGTTATTTACAGTGACCTAGACATCTACTGACTCAGCTTAAGGTTGTATTATCATTTTCCTCAGTCATGTCATACAACTAAACCTTGTGGTAAATTAAACCATTCTTCACATAAACTGCTATTTATTTTTAAAAGATTTTACTTATTTATTATTATTTTTTAAAGATTGTATTTATTTATTTTTAGAGAGAGGAGAAGGGAGGGAGAACAGGAGAGAAACATCAATGTGTGGTTGCCTCTCATGCGCTCCCTACTGGGGACTGGCACACAACGCAGGCATGTGCCCTGACTGGGAATCGAACCAGTGACCCTTTGTTTTGCAGACCAGAGCTGAATCCACTGAGCCACACCAGCCAGGGCATACTTATTTATTTTTATAGGGGAAGGGAGGGAGAAAGAGAGCAAAAGAAACATCGCTGTCTGGTTGCCTCTCGCGCGCCCCCTACTGGAGACCTGGCCCGCAACCCAGGCATATGCCCTGACCGGGAATCAAATCGCGACCCTTTGGTTCACAGGCCAGCACTCAATGCCCCGAGCCACATCAGCCAGGGCATGAACTGCTATTTAGACATGCTCTCCTTTATTTATACAAATAATTTCTAAACCTAAAGACAGGTTTTCAGATTTTTCCCTATTAAAGTTCAGCCTGCTTCTGCTCTTATTCTATTATATTTTACTGAAAAATATAATGGCTTCGGGGATTCAGTGTTTTACCCTGGACGCCCATGATCTTTTGCATGCTATGAAAAGGTATGGAAGAGCTCTCCAGCTACCCAAATCTAGTCCTCTCACCCACCCTTGACATTATAGATCAATATCACCATTTTCCCCTAAGTAACACCTCCCAAAACACCAATTCAAACAAATATATACACCCCTATATTCATAGCAGCTTTATTTACAAGAGCCAAGACCTGGAAACAATCGAAGTGCCCATCAGTAGATGAGTGGATTAAAAACCTGTGGTATATGTACACAATGGAATACTGCACAGCAGTGAAAAAAGAAAGAATTCTTACCTTTTGCGACAGCATGGATGGATGGACCTAGAGATTATCATGCTAAGTGAAATAAGCCAGTCAGAGAAAGACAAATACTATATGATTTCACTTATACGTAGAATCTAATGAACGAAGTAGACTAGCAATCACAATAGAGGCAGAGGCATGGATGCATGGAACAGACTGGCAGCCGTCAGAGGGGAGAGAGGAGAGGGAAGACCAAATGAAAGAAGGTGAAGGAATTAGCCAAAGAACATGTATGTATGACCCATGGACATGGACAACGATATGGGGATGGCCTGAGAGAGGGGAGGGGAGTCTGAGTGGAAGTGGGCAAAGGGAGAAAAAGCACTGACCACTGTAATAGCATAAACAATAAAGTACAATAAAAAAGAAAGAGGCACAGATTAGAGTGATGCAGCAATGAGCTCAGGAATGGCAGCCAACAGCCACCAGAAGCTGGAAAACTCAGGTTATAAACATTCTCCTCTAGAGCTTCTGCAGGGATCATGGTGCTGCCCACACCTTGATCTTGGACTTCTGGCCTCCAGAACTGTGAGAGAATAAATTCCTGTAGTTTTAAGCCACCATCCTTATAGTAATTGTTACAGAAGCCACAGGAACTGAATACAATGCATCACCCTTTTCTCTCAGTTAACATATTAGGACTGGACCATGGGAGAGGGCAGATGTGGGTCAGAGGAAGAGGGGAGATATTGTGATTTATCAAATAACCACCAGGTGGCAGTGCTGTGCAAGGGAACACAATAAAAACCTGTTCTAAGGTTACTTCACGTTCTCCCTCTCCCCTCGGATATCAATTTTCATCATTCCAACCCACTGAGACCAAAACTTCCTTCTGGCCCTAAAAACTGCACACTTGGGCCTTGGACATCCACAGGTTAGATGATAGATGTTAGGTTGAGCACGTCAGAGATTGGTAAGCAATGAAAGGAAAAATCTTTTAGTACTACTCTACAGTTTTAAGCACTGTCAACACTGTAACCTTTGGGGAAAACAACCCAGGATTCCCTTCAGGAATGGCCTTTAGCAAATGGTGAGGTGGACAAAGCTGCTGGCCTTTATATTTCTAGCTGCTTCTCTTCAGTAAGCCCGTCCTCTGACACCCATTGCTCTCTCTGCCCCAGGTCCTTCAATCATGAGGAAGGAGAGTTTCATAGCTAACATCTATGGGCCAGGCATCCTGCTAAACCCGCCTATACCTTATTCCATTTAATCCTTAAACCGGCCTAGATAAAGCTATTATAATTATTCTGATTTTACAGAATGAAAAACAGGTTTAGAGAGGTTGGGTAACAGGGTTACAGTTCCTAAGCGGTTGAGTCAAGCTTCCAACTCAGTCAGCTGAAGTTAATTGCCATACTTAGTGCTATCTGGCTTCTATCTTTCAGTGTTAAGGCCAAGTTTCAAAACCAGGAAAGGAACACAGGTGTGCTGTTTCCTTGAGTGGTGGGATCCAAGACACACTCCGTCTCCAGGGAGGTGATGGCACTTCAGGAAGGAACGGCTGTGTCCAGTTTCAGCAAAGATGCCATGCCAAGCATAGCCTGGTGGGCAGAAGAGCCTTCAGATTCCATCTTGGACCAAGGGCATACAAGTCGTAATTAGTATGGGCCAAAGACTGGAGAAACTGCCCCAGCATTTTTGTTTTTTGAAGGATGCAAAAATAAAAAATTAAAAAAAGGTGAGTTTTAGTTTTTTACTCCTGAATTCTTCTTTTCTACAAAAAGCTCTCCACTTTTTTTCTTTATGCAAGAACATGACGGGTTAGTGTGTAAAGGTGAGGAGCCCATAACGATTTGAGGTTGAGTTTTCCACCAGTCTAGCCAAACAGGGCCTCAAAATCAGATATCATTCGATTTGAAGAAAATTAAGTAATGTGATCTTTCTTGAATGGCCCATATGGCAGTTGTAAGTTACGTCCTGCTCCAATGTAAGATTTAACCCATAAGCATCCAGCTGATGACATCATTTCCCACACAAATGACCTCACGTTATTGTTTACATTTTTTTCAAATATTCATCCATTTGTATGCAATGAGGAGACTGGGGAATGCTCGAGTACAACTTGAAGGATGAACATGATCAGCAAAATATAGGATATCAGTTATTTGGATACAGGAAATACTGAAGGGATATGTACTGTATTTTGCTGTCTCCAATGCATACTTTTGTGCTCAAATTTTTGAGGGAAAAATAAGGATGCTCACTATACACGGCCATAATGATTATATACCATGGGCATGATAATGGGCATAATAATCCCGCGTATGATGCGCACAAAAGCGTGGGTGCACATTATACACGGCACAATGCGGTATTAATGCAGGGCTTGGATAAGCAGTTTTATTTTTGAGTCAGTTCTCCTGCTCCCACAGAAATTCCCACAGGAGGACGGTGAGAGGATGGCAGCCGCTGGATGAGCACTCACCAAGTCTGACACAATGCCAGTCTCCATGCCCTGGACTGTTCGCTATCAGTTTAACAAAGGTCTTGTCCAAAACAAGCCGACCTCTCTTCATTTGTGTTGCGAAGAGGCCTGGCTGGGGTCCACTGAAGTAATCATTCGGTTACCCCTGCCACTAAACATTCTGCCCTTCAGGGGCTTTTCCTCAACAAACTCTCCCCAGAGCCTGAGGGACCAGGAGAAGACTGGAGCAGGAAACCTGCAACTAAAGACCAAGTCCTTGAGGAGAGCCAATCAGAGAAGTGTTGGTACGCTACCACTCACACTACAGGCTGACATCCTTTAAGTCCCTATTGTCCCTCTTGCTCCAGGACTCTATAGCACTGTTCCTGAAGGGAAGTCCTTCCTACAGAAATTTGAAGCACTTTTTCCTAATCCAAGAGTCACCGCCCCTAAGCTGGGTGTTGCTTCCATCAGGCATCACCTGCTACAGAACACTGGCGAGTGTCTGGTGCCTGAAGCATGAGGTCACTAGAGACCACGCCCCTGCCGGAAACTTGCCCTATGAAGGCTGTTTTCTCAGCCAGGTGATCCTTCTGTGGCCGTCATTGCACCGCTACTTCATCAAGGCTGCTTTCCATTAAGTAAATTGATGGCCCCAAACTAGGACTCTTAACTCTTTGGCTCTGACTTAGAGGAAAAAGCTGACCTTTGGAATCTTATGCTCTAAAGAAGAATACACCAGAGTCTGTTTTTTTTTGCTTTTATTGAGGTCTGTATGCCGTCTTTCCGTTGTTACAGATTCTTAGAAGAAGTATAATTTGTTCTATCTTGACAGGAACTGATTTGGAGAAACTAGCTGAACAATGTTCTCAAGCACCTATGAGGGCTTTCCTGATCGCCAGAGTTTCAGGTGATATGTCTGCCAAGGCTTCTCCTTAATGAAACATGCTTTCCAGATAACTAATCCCCTAGAGTGTGGACACCATTCCTGAAGCTTCCTCAAGCAGCCCCCTTCACTTTTCCAACTGCCCAATGGACACTAACCAAATGACCTTGGGCCTGACGGCCATAAGCAGCTCATGTCCTTTTCCCTGCAGTCCCATACTCAGCCTCCGCACACCTTGGACACCACTGCGCTTGCGGTCACCAAGACCTCCAGTCAGTCAACCACAATCAGCTGTGCATTGTCCTTCTCCACAGATTTGTTGCCCAGTGCGTTTCTAATACGAGCCCAGAAGAGCGGCCTTTCATGGACACTGTCTGGCCAGGTGATAAATGTATGCCTGTTCACAAGTTTCCTGAGTCGGTGGTAGCTGGATAACTTATAGTTTGGGATCTCTTCCAGGAAGATCAGGATGATGACGTCCTGGTGCTCGTAAAACATCTTGATGCTGGCCAGCTGCACTTCGAGGCGGCACCACTCACTGTGCAGGTAGTGGTTACTGACTACACACAACGTCTTCCTGCTGGCGTTGATGGCGTTCTGAATGTTCTCAAAGATGTCTATCCCAGGTTCAAAGTCCCGGTGGTGAAGACAGAGCTTAAAGGTAGGCTGGCCATCTTTTTCGAGGGCAGGAACAAGCTCTTCGTACACCCACTGCTCATCAGTGGCAGTGAAAGAGACAAAGGCATCATAGATGAACTCCTTCTCTGTCCTGTGCCATTTGGCCAGGTACCAGGCTTGAAATATGTAGAGCCCATACCATAGAGATGAAGTTATCTTGGCACCAAACCAAGAGAAGACCATTGTCATGAGAACCAGACTGAAGGAGCAGAAGAAGCAAACCTTCGCCAGGTCAAAATTACACATAGCATCATCAAAATCTACCAACAAACTCTGGGTATTTGGCTGCTGACAGGGGTAGCTGCGGAGGTAAGGGATGTGGACATTTGCTGTGTTTATTGACCAGTTCTTGAGCCACACATTGTCACAGTTGCACCGAAGTTTGTTCCCATAGAGATCAAGGTATCTCAGAGACTTCAAGTTCTCCAGATGACTCTGATTAATGACTTCTAGGTTGTTGAATCTTAAAGAGAAAACCTGAAGGCTTTCTAAGCTGGAGAACATGCCAGGAGTCAGTGACTCAATGTTGTTATTTTCCAGGCGCAGCATTTGTAGTCTTTTGAGTTTTTGGAATAAGGAAATATTTAAGTAGAGACTTCGGTCTCCAGATTTTGTTCCCGAGATATCCAACTTTGTGAGATTAGTCAGGCAGTCAAACTGGAGATGGTCCAAGAATACCATGGAGTTTTTGCCGAGGAGTAGCTCCTGCAAGGCATTCAGCCCTTGGAAGAAGTTGGTCGGAACAACCTGAACCCCGTGCATTTGTCCTTCTAGGTTGAGTTGCTTCAAAGACTTGAGGTTCATAAATGGGGGAAACCTTAAGGTCCTGGTAGTTTCATATGTAATTTTATTAAAACTGAGATTCAAAACTTCTAGATTTTCAAGGCCCAAGAAAACACTTGCTTTTAAGCTTGACAAGATATTGTATGCCAGGTCAAGTTCATTAAGGTAAGTAAGGCCAGAAAATGCCTTCTCCTCTATACTATTCAGGCGGTTCTGGGAGAGAATCAGAACTTGGAGTTTCTTCAGAAAATGAAAGGTTTTGGATTTTACAGTTCGAAGATTGTTGTATCCAAGGTCTAAAATCTCTAAATTTGGAAACTGAGCAAAGGAGTACTTGTCAATTTGCACTATCCAGCACCCAGCCAAGTTGAGCTCCTTCAAAGAATACAGCCCGTAGAAGGCCCTATCACTGAGTTCCGTGATGGGATTTTTAGACAGGAAAAGAAATTGTAGGGACCTCAAGGGTGAAAATGCAAAATCTGGAAATCTTTTAAACTTGTTGTGACTCAGATCTAGGGTTGTCAAGTTCTGGAGGGCACTCCAGGTCTGGTTGGTGAGAAAGGAAAGTTGGCACCTGTCTAGTTGCAGCCTTTGGAGGCTGGCCATGCCACTGAACTCACTGTTATTGAGGTGGACCAGATTATTGTTTTGTCTCAGGTCAAGGGACAAGAGCCTGGTACAGTTGGCAAGATGCTTTATGTCCTCTGCCTCAGTGGCCTTTTTCCTAAAGACCAAAGTCTCTAACACGGGTAAGCTTCTGAGGAAATGACACACACCAGTGACGTTTAAATGACCGCCTCTAAACTCCAAGTTGCTAAGATCTATTTCGCTTAGGTTCTGTAGGTGTTTGGTTGGAAGCATCTCCAGTCTCAGCAATGTCCCACTCAGATTCAAGCGCCTCAGCTGGGGCAGACTTTCCAGAGCCACATGCTGGATGACTGCAGGGCTATTGTGAGAGACATCCAGACTGGTCACATTAGGCAGTGACAAAGCAGAGAAATTTAATTCCTTTAGCTTGTTCCCCTGCAGGCTCAGCTGGGTCAGGGAGACCAGTGACCTGGGGCTGTGGTCCAAGCTGCTGATGCTGTTGTTAGTGAGATCAAGGTATTCCAGGCGTGGAAGATGCTGGACTGCTTCGAGAACATTTGAAAAATTGGTAATATAGTTTCTAGACAAGCTTAAGTGTTTCAGTTTGAAAAGAGGGACAAAGGCATTTTTATGAATATTGGTAATTCGATTGTGGCTCAGGAGCAAAGTCTCCAAGTTGGACAGGCCCTCAAAGGAGTCATTCACACTTTGAATATTATTTTCTACCAAGTTCAAAAGGATCAGATTTTCGAGTCCCCAAAAAGCCCTTTTCTCAATCTTCCAAATGGAGTTCCACTCCAGTCGCAAGTCCACCAGAGCGGACAGATTAGTAAAGCCGTAGGGAGGAAGGATTTGAATTTTGTTTTGTGTCAGGTTGAGGTGAGTAGTGTATCCCGGGATGTCAGAAATGGCCTCTGTCAAGTTGGCGATCCTCTTCCGAATGCAGAAAACATGGTGAATGTCCAATTCATACTGTGTACATTTACTGAATCCGTATGTCTCTGCCAAAGACAGCAGAGAAAATCCAATTAAAATGAGCCAGAGCTGCTGAGGAGGCAGGGGTTTCTCTAAGCCCATCTTGTCAGGCCCAGAGGTCAGAGTCACCACTAGAAAGAAAATCCCTTCCAGTGCATGATGCTCATTTTTGAAGAAACGGTCCTTCCATGTGACTTTGCTACAAAGAAAAAAGAGAAAGTTGTTTTGTTTAAATTTCTCTGTCAATATCTCCTCGCTGGTTCAAGAAAATGAAACAAAAATTCTCCCAAAGTTAACTTCTAAAACAAATCCATTTCCAAAGCAACTCTGTGTATATCAGCAAAGACCAGTGCTGTTTCTCCTATAATAACAATTGTTAGAATACAGAGGCATAGAAGGCAATTAATTGCATATGTGATTTAATTTAATTAAGAAACTTCCCAACGCTCCTCTCACCCCTGCACAATAAAATACCCCCCTTGGTGTTTGGGCTGGCACCTGAAATTCCACCACCGGAGATTTGCTTTGGGGTCTATGGATCTCAGTCCAGTTAAAAGAATCATCCATGGAAGCGGAAAAAAACCCCACAAGATGGACAAAGTTTATAGGTTGCCTCTGTCTTTTATTTTGGTTTTAGATTTTTATTTACTTATTTATTTTTAGAGAGAGGGGAAGGGAGGGAGAAAGACAGGGAGAGAAACATCAATGTGTAGTTGCTCCTCACACACCCCCCACCAGGGACCCGGCCTGCAACGCAGGAATCGAATCGGTGACCTTTGGGGTCGGAGGCCGTCACACAATCCACTGAGCCACACCAGCCAGGGCTTAACCCCATGTTATACATAGGGAAGTGAAAGTTCTGACAGAGGAACTTGCACAAAATTGCACAGCTAATATGTGACAGACTTGTGATTGAAATCATCTCAAAACCTCATGTTGTTTGCACTATATCCTGTCACCCCCTAATTCCAAAAGAGGAGTCACCAAACCTTTGTAACAGTGATTTTTATCATAGAGATATTTGTGTTGCCCATCTTGGTGATTGCTTTGAAGAATGCAAATTTGGTGGATAAATTCTCGAATATTCCAGAAAAGGTGGTGTCATAAGCTCATGCTTACACTTTATATTCATGTCCATGACAGCTCAAATGCAAAAGCAATGCTCCAGTGAGAGTTTCAATTTCCAGTCCAAGGTAGTCTACCAGTACAATGGCTGAGATGAAGAGATTGATTTAATGCTTCAAGGCATTTTAACTTTGTTAGGCAACAAGAAACAATGGGCCAGAGGAGGAGGAAATTCATTTAAAAGTAAAAATAAAGAGAAGGAGAAAGAGGAAGAGGGACAGAAGAGGAAGAAGAAGTAACTATGTCTTGCATAAGTGTTGGGTGGTGCAGGAAACTGGACAGAACAACATGGTGCTGCCAGATTAACGTCTTCTCTGCTCTCAGAGATTTTAGGGATACCAATATGACTCCTAAAATCTATCCCCGTTTGTTACAGGAAATTGTAAGTGAAGGAAAAATGTAAATATCCAAACTTGTCCAAACATCCACATTTCCTGCCCTGACAAGAGACAGAAAGGGACAAGCCTTCTTGGTCAGGTTTTCCCAGGGACAGGACTAGTGGAAGGGATTTCGTTTACTGAAGCTGCTCATGTGACTGAAATCAAAGCATTGAGAGCCAATGCCAGAGTAAGAAGCTGAGCCCGATCAGCCAGAGGAGAGAAGTTCTTGAAGGTGGTCAAAATGAAGGGCTTCTGGAAGAAGGTGTGCAACTACGTTTAGCAAGCTGGGGAGATGAGACCAGACAGTAGACAGTCAAAA
>VMDR010010138.1:0-31573 GCA_007922815.1 Macrotus californicus | reverse complement strand
ATTATGTGCCCCTCCAATGCCATTCTCCCAAAGATACCCATTTATAGTTTACTATATATTCATCTAAAACTTTTTTCTATGCATGTATTAATATTATCTTCATTTTGTTATTTTTCAAAATGGTGTTATTCTATTACATTGTTTTTAACTTGCCTTTTGTAATTTGCATCTGAGTGAGTGGTCTACATCAAACCTTGAATGGTTATAAAGAATTCCATTATATGAATATACCATCATTTACTTAATTAATCCCTTCTTTATGGATATTCAGATTTCCAACAGTTGGCTATTAAAACAATATTCATTGTATATCAAAGAACCCTTTTGATAGGTAAAGACAACACACAGAGTGGATCCAATAAGGATTTAGTATCCACAATATCTAAAGAAGTCTTACAACTTGAAAATAAAAAAAGCAAATAACCCAATTAAAAAATGGACAAAGGACTGGAATAGACATTTCTCTAATGACACACAAATGTCCAATAAGCACAAAAAAAGATGTTCAGCATCATCAGGGAAACAAATCAAAGCCACAATGAGATGGCAGTTCACACCCACCTGGAGGGCCATAATCAGAAAGGCAGAAAATAAATAGTGCTGGTGAGGATGTGGAGAAACTGGAACCCTGTCCACTGTTGGTGGGATTGTAAAATGGTTCAACTGCTTTGGAAAACTGGCAGTTCTTCAAATGGTTACACATAGTTGCCTTATGTCCTGGCAGTTCTACTTCTAGGCATATACCCAAAAGAATTAAAAACAGATGTTCTAATCTAACAAAAACCTTATACACAAATGTCTATATTCACAACAGCCAAAGTGTGGAAATAACCCATACGTCTATCTGATGAACGGATAAGTAAAGTATGGTGATGGAATATTTTTCAGCCAGAAAAGGGAACACTGGTACATGCTATAACATAAATGGACTTGGAAAACACTGCGCTAAGCCAGTTATAAAAGGTGATATAGTGTGTGAATTCCACTTAAGTGAAATGTCCGGAATGGTAACTATGTGTAGACAGAACGTAGACCGTGGTTCCAAAGAGGCCAGGAGGAGGGGCAATGGGCAGCTGCGGATACTGAGTATGGACTTTCTTTTGGGGACGAAGAAAGTGCCCTGAAATCACAAAGAGGGAGTAGCTGCACGACTCCGTACCACATACCACGAACTGCGCACTTCACAGGGTGAGCTTCACGGCACAGGAATCACTGTGCCTCAGTTGAGCTATTACTTGTAAAACAGTGAATGAAAAAAAACTGCAAATAATGTTCTCAAGCAACTACTTCGTAAACGTGACCGGGTGTTTCTGCAGGTTACATTCTGAAAAGTAAGACTGCTGGGTCTAAGAGCGTGCATTTAGAGTTCTGATATACTCAAACGGGCCCCCAAAAATGTCCCATTTACATTTCCACCAACAATTTCTGAGAGTGCCTGCTACTTCCATACCCTGGGTCATACTGGGCAGTGTCAAACTTTTAATTTTTTGCCAATCTCAAGATAAAAATTTGCTTAATTATTAGTGAGTCTGACCGTCTTCTTCAATGGTAACTGACCACACACACAACATACCCTTTGCCTATTTTTCTATTAAACTTGTACTTCCTTAAAAAAAACAAAACACCCTGTCTGTAAAAGCTCTTTGCCTTGAGAAATCTGCCCTTTGTCACGGGTTTTACAAATACTGTAATCAATTTAAAACTAGTAGTTTACAAAGTTAAATGTTGGATTCTGCTATTCAAGAAAAAAACACACTGGCAATTAAAATCTCATTACATACTGCCTATGAGACATAAACAGAGGACTGAGTTTTCCAATTTTGTTCAATACGCACTCACCTAACTACAGTTTAAAAGACTCTGAAGGAAGCAAACTGACATGTAGGCAGCTCCCAACTTACCAAGTCCGATCAGGGCCATCCGTGCACTTGTGAAATGGTTCTGAACATAGTGATGCAACTGGGGAGGTAAAGACATTCACTAGGTTACGCTGGAGAAAACATGTAAAAAGCTCGGGGAGGGGGTGGAGGGAGAAGAGGGTATAAGAAGGATAAATGGCAATGGGAAAAACACAATAAAAAACAAAAGTAAAAAAAAAACACCGTATGAAAAATTAAAAAAAATATATAGCAAGCTGTAAAAATTTAAAACTGCAGTTCAGCAGAAAAACAATCCCTTTAAAGCTGTTCTAACAAATAAGAGACTATACCTGGATTTTACTTAAAAACTACTGCTTAAAACACCTAGAACTTCATGTGACGATGGTTACATAAGTGTGACTAAAATGAAAACCACTAAATTGTGGACTTTAAATAGGTCAACTGTATGACATGTGGATCACATCTCAATAAAGCTGTTACTGGGAAAAAAAAGAATAAAAGGGGATGAAAAATGAGAGCGCACACTGGCCTGAACTTGGAACAGTGGAACCTAGCTCACTACTCTTACGACATGACCTAGGCAGCAGGCCAGGTCTCTCCTGTCTTTACGCAGGTGGCACTGACGGACCGCCGCCATCCTGCTGGAGAGCTAACAGAGCCACCTCGCTGCACGGGTCCCCCACCCTGCCACAAGGTCACTGTCTTACCAGGCTGTTCGAACTGACTACGAAAAATGTATCTGGGGGAACTTAAAAAACAGAAATGCCAGCCCACTCCTAGGCTCACTGCACAAGCTGGTATATAGTGGGACTCACTAGGGGAGCTTGGAGTCTTTTTTTCAAACTGCCCCATCCCCCACGGTCTAAGAATCAGTGAGATTTGAGAATCACTGGTTTGCTATTGTTTTAGACCTAGTATACAAAAATCAGGCTTTTCTCAACAGGAGCACTATTGCTCAAGGGAATGAAAATTGGTTCTTAAGGGTAAGAAAAATGTCTTATTTCTTTTATATACAGAGTACAAACAAAGACACAGCACATTACCAGATACTCAGTGTATCCGTGGTATTCAAAATTCCCTGGGGGAGGTGAGAAAAACCTGACTACCAAGTCTCACCGGGAATGGGTCACAATGTTGAGAATCCCTAGGCTGGGGTAATGAGACTGAAAATTCTACACAAGTTATCCAATCTCTGTGTCCTGAAATGAACGGTTCCCACAGATGTGAGGTCACCTTGGATATCCATCTCCTTTTTTCCTACTGAATGCTGCTACTGCTCCAAGTATTCTGGCACCAATCTCTTTAGAATTTCCTTTGGCCTAAGGACACATTTTAAAAATGCTAATAATTTGAAATAATGGTTAACAGTATTTATCGATCATACACACACTTTACTACTATTTTTTAAATTAAAGTATAGTTGATATACAACGCATACCTTGATTCTTTTAAAAATGAGACTCTTTGGTATAGCCTACTCATAAACTGCCTTTTCATCACTGGACGTTACACTGTAAAGTTTCTCCATATCAATTAATAATTTGAACGGCTGCATAGTGTTCCATTCTATAGCTATTTAATAACTTATTTATCTATTTCTCCAATGCTAGATATTTAACTTATTTCGAGTTTTTCAGTTATACACAATACTGCAATAGATAAATGTTTTTCTTTGTGCTGTCTTTTAGCTACCTCAGTAATTTATCTTCACAAAGGTAAATATTTTTTGTCACAAGATTATGTTGTTTAAACATTTAATACTGTTTTATTTATTATTATTTTTTATAATACTGTTTTAAAAAGATATGTACACACAGAAAAGGGTCTAGAAGACAATAAACCTACATGTTGACACTGAGTGCCTTTATGTATGTGAGGTGTTTTCCTTCATTTTTCTTGTCTTTGTGTCCCCTTTATAAAATTTTAAATTTTAAGTTAAAACATACAAAAATAGTTGATAGAATTTTAGTTGAAAAGCTGATAGAAAAAAGCAAACAAGTGAATTTTTAAATTAGAAGATAAAGTAAAATTATGAGCAAACCCAACATGGTACATGAACATGCAATTTAACGTGAAACGGACACATTTTAAAACGCAATGTGCCGTCCAGTACCTCATCTGGTGCCACCTTTCCAATCCTGTAGTCTGGACAATACAGGGAATTAGCCAAGGCATTTCGGTAAGCTGCAGCATGCAAATTTTCAATGATGCCTGTAAAATAAGAAGAGTTATGGAAATGTAATTTAAATAAAAACAGCAATGTTTTTACAACTTAGAAAGCTTTGTTCATCTTATGGCAACTTTTAAAATTCTGCCAGCTGAAAAGTGCTGAGAAAAAGAAGCGATTACTTGCTGGAGTCCACCTAAGTGCTTCTCTGTGTACTTGTATCATCTGGAAAGCACAGTGGCCTGGGCTTCAGGCAGTCTGATCTGCTGTGACACCCCAGACAAGTCCTTTAATCTGAATCCACTTGATTCCAGGCTCCCTCTCTAGGTCCTGAGGGAGTTGTCAGTGTAAGAGGAGTCAGGAGAGCGTCAGGCTTAGGTCATCCTAGGGGTCAAATGCTACCCTCAAACTGCACCCCTCCCTGGGGCCCCAGCACTGGCCCTGCTTCCCTGCTTCCGAGGCTTCGTTTGGGGTATGTCCCTTTCATTTGCTCGTCATTGTGCCGTCTTCCTATGCCAGGCCCTGAGCTAAGTGCTGGAAATAGAGATAAGACACAATGTCTGCCCTCAAAATGATGACAAAACTTTGGACAAGTCTTTTAATCTGAATTTTACTTACTTCTAGGCACCCTCTCTAGGTCAACAGTACATCAGAAGTGCAGAGGGACACAGGGAAAGGCAGTGCCAGCTAGACGAGGATTAAGAGAAGTAAAATCTGGGACGAGTCTCACAGAGTAAGCACCTGTTTGCCAGGTGAGTGCTTTGGGAATGGCATTTCAAGCAGCAGAAACAGAAAGAGGCATAAAGTGTGATGACAATCTGATTCAAAGACGCACTGCAATGAGAGGGTGAGAGGGCACAGGAAGAGACGAGGGAAGCAGGCAGGGCCCGATGAGCTTGGCCTTTCTCCCACATGAAAGTAAGAGCCTGTAAGGGATTTTTGCTGGATTTTCGGGTCTGAGGGACCACAGTAATGGCAATGTGGAAGATGGGCTGAGGATATAAACCTGCAGGCAGACACCTGCCAGTATACTGCAGAACTGTTCAGGTAGAAAGGGGGAGGGCTGGAGTCTCACTGCTACCAGTGGGGAAGAAGCCACTCTGGACATGGAACTCGTTTTCCTAAAACTTACCATTCTGCCCTGACCAGTGCTGCTCAGTGGCTTAGGCGTCTTCCCACAAAGCGAAAGGCTGCCAGTTTGATTCCTGGTTTGATTCCCGGTCAGGTACATGACTGGGCTGTAGGCCAGGTTTCCCGTTGAGGTCATGCAGAAGGCAACCGATCAATGTTTCTCTCACATCTGTTTCTCTCCCTCTCTTCCCCCCCATCCCTCTAAAAATAAATAAATTAAATCTTAAAAAGAAATAAAATTTACCATTCTATTTCTCTCGCAGAAGTCTAGAGTACCAAAGATCACATCCTTCGTGGCACAAAGCAGCACTGTGACAGAGTACTAGCTAACATGAACCACACACTCATCACGTTGCCGGGAGGAGACCCTTGCGCAGCAGGCCTGTGTCTGTCTCTGTGTACCAGGCAGATCTGCTCTGACTTAAACTTCTCGTGGTGGCTTTATAACGAAAGCATCCTATGGGGCTCAGAGGCGCAATTTTAGGAAATGTCTGTTGAGTGGGTTGTGTACACTCTCCTGTTTTATTTGAGACTTGAATGCTATAGGCCCGTTCTTGGCTGGAGTTAACCCCCAGGCTGGGTGAGTATAAGGATAGACCTCGATCACAGTGTTTTCATGAGTCACTGTGCAGAGGCTGTCCCCCGAGACAGAGTTGTTCCCAGCAGGGTCTGGTGGCTGACGGAATTCCCTGTGGGTGTGCTGCTTGGGTGACTAGTTGGGTGGACCACCACTGACTTGTGTTGATCTTGGGTCTCACTCAGATTGGGTTCTGGTGCAGGTAAACGTCAGACTCTGAATGTACCCGGCCTTGGGCTACCTCTCTGGAGCTTCCTTGCTATTCACTGTTTGTGGCTGCCTCTATTGGGCCTGGGCATTTGTGGGAGAGGCCAAACTATCTACCAGCTTAGGTTTCTTCCAGCTCTGAGACAGGGACAGATCAATAAAAGGTCCAAGACACCCCGAAATCTGCTTCCACCTATAGGCCACTCTGCCATCCTGTGAGGTCACCTGGTCTTCTTCCAGAGCCTTCTGACGAAACAGTGGGGCCAGACTGTGCACAACCCACTGGCCCTTCCACAAGGCATGAGGTTCGGTGGGGTGACTGAGGTCACTTGTTTAAACCTGAGTGGTCTACCTGAACATCTGCTCCTACCAAAAGTTGAGTTACTTCCAAGAGTTGGTGGTGTTTGTTTATAGATTTGTTTTGCCAGCTGTACTTGTCAAAATTATATAATCCAACATTACATACATACAAAACATGAATACAAAAAAAAGGTCTTATTTTAAAAAAAATTAAGTAGATGGCTTTGGTAAGACCCAATAGAGGTGGACTGGCTGAACAGTAACAGCTATTTGTAACAGTCAACACTAATGTCAGCAGCAGCAACAGACTGCTGCTGGATTTGGTGGAAGCAAAAAGAAAAAAACCACAAACACCCCCAAAAACCCATGGGAGGGATGGCAGGAAAAATGCCTAGGATTCTGTAATTAAACTATAAAAGATGAAAAATAATCAACAATATAAATGTTTAGAAACAAAAGAACAAACAATATATTTTACAAACAGGACAAATTTTCGGAAAAGACATTTTCAAACCCAAGTAGAAAAAAACTTCAACATTTTCCCCCTCTATAAATTGATTTCTTTTAAACCCAGCACATGAGAAACAACGGATGTAATCTAAAAAGGTACTCACGAGCCTGTGGGTTCTGAAAAGCCACAGCTTTGTCAATCCTTAGTTGAGACTGAAGGGCAGCTACCTCCCAACGACGAAATTCAGGTGCTGTGGTGACATTGAGCAGGAACTCCATTAGAATATCACTACAGAAGATATCAAGAGACAAGTCAGGAGTCAAAAATTAAAAGCCACCATCTATTCTGTCACTGTAACCCTCTCAATATTAAACTTCAACCTTGTGGGGAGCACAGTGTTTTAAGCACTTGGCAAATCATAATCCAAAACCAAAGTCAGAGGTTACAATGCCACATTTAGAACTGAGCAGTTTAGTATTTCTTTAAAAGCAGGTGTCCTAGTCCTGGCCAGGTAGCTCAGTTGTTTAGAATGTTGTCCCCGATATGCCAAGGTTGCAGGTTCAGTCCCCGGTCAGGGCGCATACATGAAGCAACCAAAGAATGCGTAAACAAGTGGAACAACGTACTGCTGTCTCTCTCCTCCCTCCTCCCTCTGAAACCAATAAATTAAGAAAAAGAGCGGATGCGCTAAGTACACGCAGGCACTTACACGTCGTCCCGCAGGCACTCCACAGAGTAGGCCATGCTCTCCCTCGTTGAAGTCACACTGTGTCAGAGATAGGTTACTGTACAGCGAATTATGAGAGTCAGAAGTTTCCTTTACAGCTATTAACTTAACCAGTTCCTTTGGAAAAAGTTATTTTGAAGCATAAAGAAGTATAAATAGTGTAACAAAAATACACATACCCATCAACTAAAATTTAAAAATATTTAAAAATTATGTTGCACATCTGAAACTAGTGTAATATTGTATGGCAACTAGAATTGAAAAAAACAAAAGGATATTTTTAATAAGAAAATACAACTAATTTAACTTTAAAAAGGAAGGAAACCCTGACACATTGCACATGGATGAACCTCGAAGACATCACGCCAAGCGAAATGAGGCACAGAAGTCGTAAGAGGACAAACACGGCATTGTCCCACTCCTGTGAGGTGTCTAGGGCAGTCAAAGCCACAGAGGCAGGGCATTAACCGGTGGCTGGCCGGAGAGGGGTAAAGAGTTGGTACTCAGTGACTACAGTTTCAGTGGGGAGAGGAAAGCATTCTGCAGATGGATGGTGGTGATGGTCGCTTCATGCCTCTTAACGCCGCAGAACTGAACACTTAAGAGAAGTTTCATGTTATGTATAATTTACCACAACTTGATACCTGGAGTAGAAGATCCCTTTGTGCCCTTCCCAGGCTAATTCCCTCACTCTTTCCCACTCTAGAGACAAACATATTTATAAGCATTACACATCATTGTTTTAAAAAGTTATAAATGACTCATATCTTTAAAAAAATCCTGAAACTTGTTTTTCCACAAAACATTCTGTATTTTACTCTATTATGTGGATATGCAGAACCAGGTCATTCCTTAACTGCTATGTAGTAGTCCCATTATAGGACATCATACTTTACGTATCTGTTTCCTCAAAGATGGACACTTAAATTGTTTCCAGGCTCTACAAAAACATTTTTGTGAATGTGGATTAAAAAATGTTAGCCTGTAGGATGTGCTCATTTTCAACATTACTAGATGTTCCTTGATGCTTTTCTAGGTAGTTGAATCCATGTATGCCCCCCCCCCCCCCCGCTGTGTGAGATACTCTCTACCCCCCGTTAACACGGCCAACACAAGACAGAAGGCTCTGGCGGGTGAGGAGTGGGTAGCACACTACTAACTACACGTGAGATTGCTGTTACACGTGAGATTGCTGTTACACGTGAGATTGCTGTTTCTGGCTTCCTTTTCTGGGAAAAGCCTATTCCTGTCCTTGGTCCATCCATCTTCTCTTTGTTTTTTCCTCCTAATATATAATTCTCATTTTTCAAAATAATCCTCTTCACATCATGTATTTTGCAAGTATCTACTCCCAGTTAATTAAATTTGTACTTTAAAGCATAAAGATGTTTACATTTTGATGCGTTCAAATTCATTAGTCTTTTCCGAATTTGTTAAGAAATCTTTAGTCTACAGCCATACCACCCTGAATGTGCCAGATCCTGTAAGAGGTCTTTAACCACCCTGGTAACAGAGAAAAGTTCCCTTACAAAAGAATATTTTCTGGTGTTTTCACTATTTATTCCCTAATACTTATTTTAAACAAACCTTAATGTGCCACCAACTGCTTCAATTCCACGAGTTATCTTGAAAGATGATGCTCCTTTTGTAGTCTTAAAAGAGAAAGAAGAAATATTTTTAGTGGTTTTTTAATTCTAAGTTTCCCAAACAGCACACTGTATCATAATTTAATATCTGTCATTAAATTCAAAGGGAACTTTAACTAAATAGTGGGTCCTTTTTAGTTTAAGAACTATTAAACATCCCTGGCCAGTATGGCTCAGTGGATTGAGTGTTGGCCTATGAACCAAAAGGTTGCTGGTTTGATTCCCGGTCAGGGCACATGCCTGGGTTGTGGGCCAGGTTACTCAGATGGGGGCGTGAGAGAAGCAACTGGTCAATGTATCTCTCACACACTGATGTTTCTATCCCTCTCTTCCCCTCAAATAAAATCTTTAAAAAAAATGATAAAACAAAATTCACCAAAAAGCACAAGTATAGATTTTTATATAAAGTACATTTAGGCAAATATTCCATTATCAAATATAAGCTTACTAGATTCATCACTCTAGTCTAAAAGAGATTTGCATGTGGGAAAGAATAATTTTCTTTCAATTTTCATACTTTTTTAAATTTTTTAAAGCCGATTTCTTATACTCTAGCACAAACATTCAGACAGACACTAGTTTAATGCTTCTCTGTGTTTTCATGTTATATTAGGGGGCTGTATAGGGTTGAATACTGTTCCCTCAAAATTCATGTCCAACCAGAACCTGTGACTGTGACCTTATTTGGAACCAGAATTTTTGCAAACATATTTAAAATGAGGTCACACTAGGTTAGAGTAGGCCCTAAATCTAACAGGAATGGAATAGTAGAAGGAAATTTGGACACACAGAGCAGGCTGTGTGACAAGACACAGACACTAAGTGACACAGCCACAGGCCAGGAACACCAGGATGGCAGCTGCCACCACCAGCCAGGAAGAGGCCAGGAAGGCGGCTCCTAGAGCCATCAGAGGGAGGGGGTGCAACTGAGACCCCGACTGCTAGCCCAAGAGGATAAATTCCCGTTGTTTAAGCTACTCAGTTTGTAGTAATTCATTACGTCAGCCCGGCAAACTAATACGGGGACACTGCTTTTAGTTTTTCTTTTCTGTAGGACCAAGAGACCACAGCATTTCTAAACGTATTGCGAAAGCGAAGGTGCTTACCAGACTGGATGCAAGACGAAGCAAATGGGAGGTTCCTAAGTTGTTAGAGTCCTCGTACCTACTGCCTGCTTTAATGAACAAACCAATTCTCGACGCAGGAGCATAGTTTTCCAGAGAAGCAATCACTAAACCATTTGGTAGCTTGGTAAGCTGTATTTAAAATAAAGCAGAGATGTGAACAAACTTTATATTACCAGACAGTAAGCGTGTACAGGTTCCAGGTAGCGATTCAGTAGGACTAACCTCGAGCTCCTGAGGATGTGGAGGCACTTTCGCAGGGGTGGTTGTGGCTTTTACTTTGGGAGCAACTTTGAGGGAATAAAATCTCTAAACATACAAAACAAAAAACAAAAAAACCCAGGTTACACACATTTCTCGGAAAAACAGTGTACTATACCCTGGTGTGCCCGAGCAACAGGTGTTCAGTGGTAAAAGAACTCCATGGGAAGATTTAATGGACTAACTTATCATGGATTTATTAACCCACCATTCACCCAAGCCTCTCTTAAACCTCTATTTATTTGAGATTTGTAGAGCCTGAAGGAACACCAAGTTCTACACGTTCACTTTTACTCTATAAAGAATTACTGTATTTTCTTTTACCTTTTAACTCTCTTATTAAAGCTTCAAGTGGCTCCTTCTAGCTCTAATGCTTTGGTTTTATTTGAAAAAGTGTGGAATTGTCACATCCACACCCTTTTACAGATTTTAGCATTGCTGCTTCCCTTATTTGCCCAGAGTCTCATCTTTTCAGTCTGTTTTCCAAGTGAAATGACAATCATCTTAGTTACCTTTGAGAAACACAATGTACCACGGAAAACTTGTGTCAAGCCCCAAATGCTTCCCATGATGTCTTCCTCACTCTCTTGTCTGCTACACTGGGACTATACAACAACAGGTTACAGCTTCTTTGACTAATCCAAATTTGTATCATCCTGAAATTAACAATAGCCGCACCCACAGCAGAGTCTCAATGTGTAATGTGCAGCCACTCATACAGTAAAGGATCTTTTTAAATGTTGGAGTAGGAATCTAAACTGCGTAACTTTTCTTTTTTTTTTTTTTTGGAAAATGATACACAATGGCACAGAATTTGTTTTATTATGCCTAAGGTTTATGAGGTCACAGTGGATATGTTAAGAATTAATAGTAGGGTGGGGAGGGGTGGTGGGGTGAAAATGCAGACAACTGTAACTGAACAACAATAAAGTAATAAAATCTTTTAAAAAAAGAGTTAATAAAACTTGGTACTCCCAAGACCAAATGGTCAAGTGTGAAGGACAGAGGGTACTTTGCTGTGCTCTCAGCAGCGGTGCACTAGTTGATTCCTAGTTTTCATTTGCTGTCGGTGCTTTTAAAATATAGGTTACAATTAGCTTTGCTTTATCACCAATTTTGCTTGCTGGGTGTGGTGCAGTTAACTCTGCTTGTGATTTTAGCTTTTAATTTTCCAAAAATTAAAATTTAAGACATGTGGGCATAAAGCTCAAATATGATTAATCCATAGAGCTACTGCCAAGGGAGATTTCGGCATGTTCCCCTCAAATGTGCCTGAACACTGCTACTTTGTCGGTTATGTACTTCCTATAATGTGTCCCATTCAGATCAGCTGCAAAGAACTTTCGAGTGCCCCGGCTGGGTAGCTCAGCCGGTTAGACAGTGGCTCCGACACACGGAGGCTGCAGGTTCAATCTCTGGTCGGGGCACGTACGAGAACCAACCAATGAATGCCTAAATTGTTGGTGCCAAAATTGATGTTTCTCTCTCAAATCAATCAATTAAAATAATCATTTTAATAACAAAATACATGTATTCTTATGTAAATAAATTTATTCTTATGTAAAATACGCTATAATTAGAAACATCAATAACTACTTTCAAGTTTACTGTAATCTGTTTACATTGCTATTCTCCAACTGTTACCCTTCAGTTTTTTTCCCCTTACTGGAAAGTGGGTACAGATAGAATGGAGACTTTGCGGTCTTTTGCCCTCTAACTGGGCTGTCCTCAAAGGGCTGTTAATCTTTCCTTTGTCTAGGTGTGCCAGGAAGCGTAAGCCAATCGCAGTGTAAATGATGGCCATTTGTACAGTTCATAGGATAGCTATTTAAACATTAAGCACAGGAAAACTCCATCCCCTGGTCTTTTGGGCCTCCCTCTACCAGGTTACTAGGTTACCTAATAAATATGCTGGGTACTATTGGCATTTGGGGCTGGATATTTTTTTTGTTTGTAGGGCTCTTTGAGCACCATAGGATGTTTTGGCCCCATTCAAGATCTCCAGATGCCAGCAGCACTTCTCCACAAGTTGTTACAACCCAAAGTGTGGCTCAGTGGATTGGACGTTTGCCTGCCAACCAAAGGGTCGCTGGTTCGATTCCCAGTTAGGACACATGCCTGGGTTGCAGGCCAGGTCCCCAGTGGGGGTGGGGGTGTGTGTGAGAGGCAACCACACACTGATGTTTCTCTCCTTCTCTTTCTCCCTCCCTTCCCCTCTCTCTAAAAATAAAGAAAAGCTTTAAAAAAATGTTTCCAGATATTGCTAACTATTCCCTGGGGGCAAAATAAGCAAAGCTGGTTTTTAAGGGCATTCCCGATCTCCCCCCTGGATAACGACTGCTCCACAGTGACACAATACTGACACCTGAGTTTTTCCCTAGTGACAGGTATGGTTCATTTGGGCTTGAAGCAGCTCTTGAGGACAGACAAGAGAGCCCTCATAGAGGAAGTCTAACAAGATCAAGCAAAACACACGTCGTACACCCAGGGCACCGTAACAATCAAGTTCCAGGCAATGATGACTTCAAAGACATTAGCTCATGTCTTAAAATTTTACTCATAAGCCCATTTCACTGTTGGGGAAACTGGCGCTCCACGATACACCAAGAAGTAGAGGCCGCAGTTGCCAGGGCAAGGGTGACGGGCTAGGTGCAGGTCAGCCTCCTGCCCCCAGGGCTCAGGGTTTCGGGACGCAATTGCAGCACTGACCTTCAGAGGTCTCTCCCCTGGGTCACTTCACCAGCGCTCTCAAGCCCTCTCCCTCCCTCACGTTTTCCGTCATTAGGTCTCCTGCTTATTGCACGAGCCCGGCCTGCAACGCAAGACCCACCCAGCCTGCAGCCCAGCCGCAGGGTTCAGCTCAAGGGCGGACCAGACTAAGGCCAGGGACCCCTAACCAGGTACCTCCGGTTCGTATCACCTTGCTGACAAACGGCTCCCCAACGCTCCCCAAACCCGCTGGCTATGCTCACCGAGAAGGTCCCGGCTCCGGTTAGCAGCTTCATGGCCGCAAATCCCTCAGACCCACGGTCACCGCCGGCTTGTAGGAAAGCAAGATGGTGGCAGACAGCCGGGGTTTCCCAGCTTTCCCCACGCCCCTTCGTGCGGGGCCTCTCTATCCGCACTGCGGTCCCTTCGGACTCCTCTACTGCTCCTTGGGGGGGCCTCTCTATCCGCACCGCGGTCCCTCCGGACTCCTCTACTGCTCCTTGGGGGGGGCCTCTCTATCCGCACTGAGGTGAATCCGGGCTCCTCTACTGCTCCTTGAGGGAGGCCGGGCCAGTTTACTTCCTGCACATCGCAGGGTAGGGAAGAGACTGTTCACCTGAGTGGACGCTCAGCACATAACTCCGGTTCTACCTGTCCGGGTTCCCCGCCCGGCCCGGACAGCCCCTCTGCAGTCGTCTCCGGACACGTTTGCAGCTTCTGCGCCCCTCCGCCTCTGTGGGCTTTCCCGACCGCGTCGCCCAAAGCGACAGCCTCCTCCGATTCCGGCGGCCACTGGCTTTGAGCCCCGAGTTGTCCTGCCAGCTGGGCGCCACGCCGTTTGTCACCTTGTGGAGACGTGGGCTTCGAAGCTCGGTGTCGCTGTGTGTGTGTGGCTTGGCCCCGGAGAGAGGCCGTCCCAGGAATTCACTGGCGTAGCCCCCGCAGCAGGCCAGGGACATAGTGCTCCCGCCTAACGTCCCTGCTCGCGTGGAACCTATATTCTAGGCAGGGTTACGCAGTAAATGAAAACTGTAGTCTTTGTATGAGGAAGTGGAAATGCTTTGAAGAGTAGAGGTGTGTGAGATTTCCGAACTGACACCCGCCTTGAGTCACGCGACTAGGGGGGAGCAAGCTCGTCCCTCTTAAAGGAGCTGTAGCCCCAGCTTCGGTGAGCCTACGCCAAGCGGAGGAGGGAGGCGCGATCACTGCCTTGCGACGTCGCGTGGTTGGGGAACCCGCAGCATCAGTATCACTTAGGAGTTGATCGGGAATGCGCACTCTGCAGGGTCCATGCTGGATGAGTATGTGCATGTTTACACGATCCGCAGGTGATTCACGTGTGCATCAAGCTTCTGAAGGGCTGCTGTTCCAGCCGTTAGAAAGCAGAGACAAACACGTCTGGCATGTGGCCGAATTGTTCTGTGCCTACAACTGCCTAATGGGGTTCTGGTCTTTTAGAATCTAGCGCCAACCTAATTTCTGTGCCTTCAAGGTCACTCCTAACTACGTCTGAACCATACATAGGAGTTATCCGAAGTGTGGTAGACTCACACTAGTGGTGCAAGAGATGAATGAACGCTGTTCTACGTTAATAGTCATATTAATTTGGGATATTATGGCAAGCAGTGCTGGCATGACTTTGCGTTTCCTCTTTACGTTTGTGAAAGAAAAGAAGTTGGTTTAAACATTAAGTAAATTGACTACAGGTGATAGGGAGATATGGCAAAAACCGCGAAGGCTTTTTACCTTCGTGTTATACTAAATGAGTGACGTGTGGGCAACTGTGGTGATAAAGTCACCCCCCTGCTTACATTTTTTTCAAGGTTCCCCGTATTTTCCAGGATAAGATTGAAATTAACGTCGCATGCAGTACTTTTTCTGCTACCTCCAAATCAACAGCACCTGAGAATCCAGTCACTGGAATGTGTTCTTTGAAGAGTTCAGGTTAGGGCACACAGGTGCACACACATGCCTGTTTAGAATGCACCCTTCAGTTATAACACCCACTTATAAAAATCTAACTAACTATGACCCAAATAAAAAATTCTTTTCAGCCAGGTGGTGAAAGAGAAATACCGTATGATCCACTTATAACTGGAAACTAACCAACAAAACAAACAAGCAGCAAACTATAACCACAGACATTGAAATTAAGAACAAACTGACAGTGACCAGAAGGGAGAGGGGAGGGGATAAGCGGAGGGAGGAAAGGGGGAAGGGTTTTCAGGAACTTGTACAAAGCACACATGGACAAAACCAAAGGGGTGGTGGGATCAAGGGTGGGGAGTGGGGATGGCTGGGGTGGGAGAGAGTGGTGCAGGGAAATGGAGACAAGTGTACTTGAGCAACAATAAAACAAATTCTGTTCAAAATGTGATAGAATCTGAAACATAATTCATAGTATCAGCTTCATAAAACCCTAAATTTATTCATACAAAGCAGGACTGCCACCTTTGGACAGATCTAGCACACCATGCCATTATCACATGCAACTTCATGACTGCTGCTTATATGTAGAGGAAGGCTGTGTGTAGTCGAGATGAAGCGCCATTACTGACATACATGTTAATATATGTTATATGCTGTTATAGGTGTATATTTTCTGCCTCTTCTTCAGCACCCAGCTGGTCCTACAGCTAATTACAGAATTATGATAGAGGAACCTGGACCTCTATGGGCTCCAATTAGTTCTCTTTTTGTGCTGTCACACCCTATACCAGGGGTGTCAAACCCGTTTTCACTGGGGGGTGAATGCTGCTTGGAGTTGTACGGCCCAGAAGGGAGAGAAGTAGTAAAAGAGTTGGGAATGGAGGACACAAAAAGGCAAAGTGGGTGACTAAGAGGGTAAAAAATAAAGCAGACAAAGGAGGGAAGAGAGTTCTCAGTATCAGGCTCCATATTGCTTATATCTTCTTGCTATTGTTCCTACTTAAATGTAAAAATCCCTTTTCCTCTTTTGTAATATCCTAAGTCAAGTCTGGCATAAAAACAAAGGAGTAGGCAACAGAAAACCTTGAAGTTTCTCCAGGTTGCCTGACCACCTCCTGTCAGGTTTCTGCCACACTACATTTTGTTGTAGAAAAAAATGAGGTCCTTGAAACTGCTTCTACATAGGAGACATTGAAAGGCCTGGGAGAGGAAATGAGGAGACAGGAAGAAAGTAGACATGGAGGACCACGTGAGTACATCGCTGGACAGCTCAACTTGTTAGTTTTCTTTCTTTCCTTCCTCCCTCCCTTCCTCCCTCCCTCCTTCCTTTCTCCCTTTCTCTCTTTCTCTCTTTCTTTTTATTTATTTATTTATTTATTTATTTATTTATTTATTTATTTATTTATCTATCTTTAAAGAGAGGGAGAGAAACATCAATCCTTGGCCCACAATCCAGGCACCAGGCATGAGCCACACCAGTCAGGGCTGTTAATTTTCTTAATGTGGAGTCAAAACTGACTGCATAGAGCCCAACTCCCTGCCCTAAGATGGAATTGGGTGGGTGGAGTATGTGTGGGGGTGGGGGAATGTCAAAGGGAAGGAAGCTATAGTGTGGGCAAAATAAACCCCAGGAAAGTGCTTTGATCTTACATTTGGGAACACCACCCTCCCACTGTTAGGATCAGCAGGTATTAATCATGGCTGCTCCTCACCCACAGTTTTGATGACTGGCATTTCTTCCCCAGTCCTCTAAAATCTTACCCAGGCAAATATCACCCTAGCCTGGAGTATTTTTCACCCTTCTCTTAA
This sequence comes from Macrotus californicus, assembly GCA_007922815.1. Classification (NCBI taxonomy): domain Eukaryota; kingdom Metazoa; phylum Chordata; class Mammalia; order Chiroptera; family Phyllostomidae; genus Macrotus; species Macrotus californicus. Next base: position 14,655 of record VMDR010010138.1, on the reverse strand, counting down.
TTTTATTGTCTTGTATTGATAATTAATTTTGCATTCACATTTTATCTCCCTTAACTACATTAGAGAAACATCATTCACAATTTCAGACATTAAATAGAAGTTAAAAAGGCAATATAATGAACTCCCATTTACCCATTATTACCCATTTTCAACCATAATTGACATTTAACTTGTCTCTCTTTGATTTTAAGCTCCTTAATGGACAGAACTATTACTAATAAGTGTTTAAGATGACTTCAGTCATAATTGAGGTGGCCTGGTCATTTTTGACACCTCACTTAAGTGGTCTAGATGTTTATTCTCCCAGTTGCTCTTGAATCTGTGTGTTTCCTGTTAAACAGACACATGTCCCTTTTGTCTTAAAAACAGCTTTCACTTTTCCCTTAATTGTGCACGGGCTCTAGTAACTTTGACATGCATCTCATTGGTTGATGTCAGATATGAAGGCGAGAACCCAAGTAAGCTCACTTGTGTCATAAGATCACAAAGACAAGAAAGGAAGGGACCTGAAGATTACCATTTTATTTAGAATGAATGTTTTGGAGCCAGACTAGATGTATATGCTCTAGTTCTTAGGGTATTCAGTTAGACCTACATGATACCAATAAAATCTAAAAATTTGCAAGAGAGGCTGATTTTTCTTTGTTTAAATTATTCTAAGACTCAAGTAGCCAAAGCTACGTTAAGAGGAGTGCTGAGTATGGGAAATAAAGGGAGGAAATGGGTTATCTTCTGTTCACGGCACCCAGTCTTATCTGAAAGGTGGTATGACTGAAGATGAGCTATCACCTGGTGATATTTTGTACTAATGACAGGAAAAGTTTTTAAGAGTAAAATGACTTTAAACATAATTGTTTATTTTTCAATTACAGTTGACATACAATATTATACTAGTTTCAGGTATACAACAGTGATTACACATTTATATAACTTATGTAGTGATCACCCTGATAGATCTTGTCCCCATCTGACACCATACATAATTATTATCATCTTTTTTACTATATTTCCTATGCTGTGCTTTATATACTTATGACTGTTCTGTAACTACCAATTTGTACTCCTTAATCTCTTCACCTTTTTCACCCATCCCACAATGCTCCTCCCATCTGGCAACCAACAAAGTGTTCTCTGTGTTTACAATTCTGTTTTCATTTTTTGTATGTTTATTTTGTATTTTTTTTTTAAGGTTCCACATACAAGTGAAAGCATATGGCAATTTTTTTTCTCTGACATATTTCACTCAGCACAATACCCTCTATGTCCATCCGTGTTGTTGCAGATGGCAAGGTTTCATTATTTTAAAAAGATTTTATTTATTTATTTTTAGACAGAGAGGAGGGGAGGGAGAAAGAGAGTGAGGGAAACATCAGTGTGTGGTTGCCTCTCACTCATCCCCTACTGCGGTCCTGGCCCCCAACCCAGGCATGTGCCCTGACTGGGAATTGATCCCATGACCCTTTGGTTCACAGGCCGGTGCTCAGTTCACTGAGCCACACCAGCCAGGGCGATATCCACATTTTTCATAAGCGCCTGGAGTGATTAGTATGCAAATGATATCAACAGACCATATGTTGAGAAATATCCCAGTGGTGTATATCGGGAGATACCTAGGGATCATGTTAAATGATCATGCAGATGCCCATTATTGCCAACCCGGTGAGTAAGAGCCTAGGGGAGTGAGACCAAGGCATCTTTTTAACAAGTTTTCTGGGAGATCGTGATGAACCATTGCCTTATAGTTCAGGTGACCCCCTGCCCACTTTTTGACAACTTTATTGAGGTGTAATTTATATATCGTATACTTCATTTGTTTAAATTGCACAAGCTGATTTTTTTGTAAGTTTGCCAAGTTGTGCAGTTATCACCACAATATAGTGTTAGAGCATTTCCATCACCGCGTTAAGATCCCTCCTGTTCATTTATGGTGAGTCCCTGTTTCTGTTCCCTGTCCTGTGCATTTTCTGGACACTTCATATAAATGGAATTATCTGGGGCTTTTTTTTTTTTTTTTTTTAGTTAGCCTTCTTTCACTTAGCATGTTTATGAGGTTTACACTAGTTTTCAATTACTGCTGTAACAAATCAGCACAAACCTTGTGGCATAAAACAATATAAACTGTCTTATAGAACCGAAGGTCAGAAGTCCAACATGGGACTTACGAGGCTAAAATCCAAGTATCATCAGAGATGTGTTCCTTTTGGAGGCTCTGGGGGGAAATCCACTCCTTGTTTACCCAGCTTCCAGAGGCCACCAGCATTTCTTAGCTCATGGTCACACCACTCTGACCTTTGTTTCCATTGTCCCTCCTATAAGTACCCATGTGATTACATTGGGTCTGCTACAATAATCTCATCTCAAGATCCTTAACTAATTACATGGTGAAGTCTCTTTTGCCAGGTAATGTATTCACAGATTCCAGAAACTGAGAATGGATGTCTTTGTTCCACGAGGCTCATCCGTGCAGCAGGGCGCATCACGGCTGTGTCCTGTTTCACGGCTGGACAGTGCTCTGTCATTCAGACACACCGCACTGTTTTTCCATTCACTCATTAAAATATGTTTGTGTTGTTTGCACTTTTTGACTATCATAATTAACGCTGCCGTGAACATTCACAGGCAAGTCTCTGAGTGAACGTGTTTCTATTTCTCCTAAGTAGGTGTCTAAGAGTGGAGTTGCTGGGTCATCTGGTTCGTTTGTTTCATCCTGATTTAATTCTAATAGTCCCTCCCTTTAGTCTCATAATTGTCTTGGTTTGGGTAATAAATTGTGTGGTCACCTTAGTTATAGTAGCTTATAGACCAGAAAGCATATCAATCAATGTAGTCCCACCGCCCATCCCCAGGATGTTTCATTGGAATTAGTAACAGTAGTTGTAAACTTGATGCAGAAGCATGGGGACTAACTCCACTTCTTAGTGTGAAAAACTTTCCAAATGTAGAGATTTTTTAAACTAAATGAAAATGAATCAAACGAACAAATGAACAGACACCATAAACCAGAAGTGCTGAAGGATGGAAGGCAGGAAAGAAAAGGAAAGCAACCAGGGGTCTAAGTTTAGTGCTTGAACATTTCTATCTGTGAAATCCTCACATTGAAAGGCCAGGCAGGCAGGCAGAAAGTGTAGGAGCAAGTTAAGTAAGGAGAATCCAAAATCTAGGAAGAATGTAGCAAAAGCACGTAAGAAGGGTTATAAATTCTGAACTTAAAAATGACTACAGGGCATATCGACCCCGTTGTGTAGGGCCCTTCCCCATCTGCCATGGGGTTGCCCGTCTCCCCAGGGATCTCTGCGTGACCCCAACCATGCATTCTTCTCTAGTCCGTGCCTTCCCGCTTTAGTCAGCTCCAAGATTTTCGTGCTGCCCTCTCCCCACAACCCCTCTGACGGTCACCATCAACCCCTTCGTGACCTGGGACCGCAGGAAAATCGGCAAACGCCACATCAATGCCCTCTCGCACGCGCGCAGCGGGATGGTGTGTTCTCTGCTCTCCAAGAAGCTGCGGCAGAAGTACGACGTTCGCTCCTTGCCTGTCCACAGGGAGGAGGAGGCCCAGGGGGTTCGAGGACGCTACAAAGGTCAGCAAACCGGCAAGGCGGTGCAGGCGTAAAGACAGAAATGTGTCATCTACCTCGAGGGACTGCGGCGTGAGAAGGCTGACTGCACCACTGTCCGTGTGCCCGTTCGCCCGAGGAGGGGGGTATTACCAGACTAAAACGAGACAAAGATTCGGAAAAATCTTGAACGCAAAGCCAAATCTTGGCAGTTTGGAAAAGAGAAAGGCAAATACAAGGAAGAACTTACTGAGAAAATGCAGGAATAAATGCAACCTGTTGTGCACCCATAGTCCAGCTGTAGATTCGTAGCCTGGTGTGTATTTCTCTGAAACTTTTCAAGATGTCTCTGGAATATTTTGTTTCCTTCCTATTTTGTTATTGATATGGGACTCTGTAAATGTGTTGTTGCTGTTTTGATTAATTTTATGAATAAAAATGGAAACTGTTTCTTAATTCCAAATAAATAAATAAATAAATAAAAATGACTGCAGCCCTGGCTGGTTTGGCTCAGGTGGTTAGAATGCTCCCTCTCTCCTTCCCCTCCCCCTTCCTCACTCTGTCTCTAAAAAGCAATGAAGAAAATGTCCCTGGGTGAGGATAAAAAAAAAAAAAAATGACTGCAAGTTTTCTGTCCTTTGTTTTCTTTGTGTGTGAGCAGATAAGAATGGAAAGGCTACACCCCTGGAACATCGTAGCTATTACATAGGGGTAGAGGCTAGGCTAGCAAGTCCCAAAGTTTACTGTGCACTAGAATCACCTCAGGCGTTTGTTTAAAATGCAGATTCCTGAATTCCAAACCCTGGACCACTGTGATTCAGTTGGAGTGATGGAGAAGCCAGGAATCTGCATTTTAACTGGTACCCACATGATCTGATGCATGTTTGACTCTATGGGAAAAATGGGTTAGACCATCCAGGGGACTCTTAAATTAAGACCTGAAATTTTAACACTTCAGAAGTCATCTTAGGGCTTCTGGTCAAGATAGCAGCCTAAGTAAATGGTATACTGCTCTCATCCTCCATGATCACTTCAAAATTACGACTAAACTACAGAACAACCATCATTCAGAAGCATCTGAAGACTAAGCTAAACAGATGTCCTCCTATAACTAAGGATATAAAGAAGAAATCATGTCCAGATGGGTAGGAGGGTGAAGACACGGAACAGGCTGGTCCCACACCCACTTGTGATGAATAAAAATCGGGAGGGATATCTTGGCTACAGAAGTCCCCTCTCTGAGGAGCTCGGGGTCCCCCAGATCAGCGTTCCAGTGCCAGGAAGAGAAGTCCCTATAACTTCTGACTTTGAAAACCAGTGTGGGTAAGGCTGAGTGAGACAGAAGGCTGCTGGCACCCCAGGGGATCCTTTGAAAGGGCCCACTTACAGACATTCTGACTCACTCCCTCGGAGCTCCAGCACTAGGGCAGCAGCTCGAAATGCAGGAGACTTACTGGGCGGAACTGAATCATCTGGCTTCGGAGTGAAGGCTGGAGGGGCAGCTTTCTCCCAACAGAAGTGCTGGCAGACGCCGTTGTCCCTTTCATGGGCCCTTCCTCCACCCACGCCCCCTAGCCAGCAACCTGGCTAACTGTTCTCCCTGCCCCGCCCAACATAATGGCTTGACCAAGCTCCTTCCAATGGCTTTTCCGTACAAACGGCCTATCTTGGCTCAAGCTGAAGATGCCTAAAATCTCTCAAAGGTTCACAAACAACCTGTATCCAACCTCGGTGTGCCCTGTACCTCTTGCTAAGTGACCCCAGGCCTGGCACTAGCAGCGGCTGGCCTCAGGTCCCAGCTTAGCCTCTCTCAGATACCTCGGGGGTGAGGGGGCCCAGGAGAAGTGGCAACCATTTGTATGTCACTTTGTAGCACATTCTGAGAGGTCCCGGGCTGGGTACAGGTGGCAGCTGCACCTCCCAAGAGGCCCAGAAACAACATACCTGGTGACCAGCTGCAGACCACTTCACAGCACCACCCAACACCTTCCACAAACGACACACTCAAAGGGTGGATGCAGCAGCGTCAGAGTCCTGATAAAGCAAGTCCGGCACACCCAGAACTGGGAAACACTTTATGACGTGCCCAAGAGAAAAGATAAAATCTTGGCAGCATATGAGTTGGTTGTCCGTCATTTATGAAGGGAAGACATTTGCACTGTGTAGACATTTGTTGGTTGTATGTGTAGTTATGATGGGGGACTCGAGAGTTGGAAAATTGTAATGTAAGGTAAATAGTTGTAGGTCTAGTAAGTAATGCATATGTTAAAGCTATTGTTTCAGAAACTACAGATAAGGCTCATCCTGGCTCCTGGGAGAGACAGCTGACCTCCTGGGGCACCACTAAAGACCACTGCCTGGGGCACAGCTGGAGACATCGGAGCCATTGTGTTCCTGGGGGAACAGCTAACTGCCCAGGGTGAGAATACTGCAGTTTTTTTAATCTAATTTTCCCTGAATTTCAAGACCCCTCACTGTGCTTTGTTCTCTTTTATAACAAGGCTAGCTTGGAAGGAAATGTAAGACAGTCTGATAGGGTATGAACCTGCGCTCTTCTCAGATTGCAGGCCATCTGAATAAAATGCCCATAAAGATTCAACCCCTGTCTCTGCTTATTGGGTTCTCAACGTGACAGGGAGCACAAATGCCAGTCTTTTCCAGTTTCAGTTGTGTGACTTATACAAATTCTAGCTGTAAATGAGAAGAGGGCTGCTAGTGTTTGCATTTCCTAAGCACACCTTGGTGAAGGTACAGGTAGAAACTTTTTTTAAACTCTTACCCCGTCACTTAATTTTTTTACTATGCATTTTTATTTAATAATATGTATTATTCTTTCTTTTAAAAATTATTTTATTGTTGTTCAATTACAGTTGTCTGCATTTACCCCCCACCACTCCCTACCCACTCTAGCTGTCCCTCCCTCCCTCCCTTGCTTCCACCCCCCTCCCCCCTTGGTTTTGTCCATGTGTCCTTTATACTTGTTCCTGAAAACCCTTCCCCCCTCCTCCCATTATCCCCTCCCACCTTCCCTCTGGTTACTATCAGTTTGTTCTTTATTTTAATGTCTGGTTATATTTCTGGTTATATTTTGCTTGTTTGTTTCTTTTGTTGATCAGGTTCCACTTAAGGGTATTTAAGGTACCAAATATCACATGGTATTTGTCTTTCACCACTTGGTTTATTTCACTTAGCATAATGCTCTCTAGTTCCATCTATGCTGTCGAAAAGGGTAGGAGCTCCTTCCTCCTTTCTGCTGTGTAGGATTCCATTGGGTAAATGTACCATAGAAATCTTCTTTTAAACAGTTCTATTAGAGTCGTCCCAGTCCCCCCTACCCCTGCCAGCCCCCCTCCCCATTGCTCTCCCCTGCCCCACCTCCCAACCCCACTCCCCCAGTCAGTCTCCACCCTGTTGTCCACGTCCATGGGTCATTTGTACCTGTTCCTTCATTAGACCCTTCCCCTTCTTTCCTGTCTTATCTGCCTACTTCCTCTCTTCTGGTTGCTGTCAGTCTGTTTCTTGTTTCCATGCCTCTGGTTCTATTTTGCTTGCTGGTTTGTATTGTTGATTAGTTTCCTCTTATAGGTGAGATCATAAGGTATTTGTCTTTCACTGCCTGGCTTATTTCACTTAGTATAATGCTCTCTAGTTCCATCCATGCTGTTGCAAAGGGTAGGAGCTCCTTTTTTCTTTTTGCTGTGTATTATTCCATTGTGTAAATGTACCACCGTTTTTTTGATCCACTCATTTACTGATGGGCACTTAGGCTGTTTCTAGCACTTGCCTATTATAAATAATGCTGCTATGAACATTATTTCATAGGTTCTTTTGAATTGGTGTTTCAGGTATCTTATGGTGTAATCCCAGCAGTGGAATTGCTGGAAAAGGCAGTTCCATTTTTAGTTTTCTGAGGAAATTTCATACTGTTTTTCACAGTGGCTGTACCAGTCTGCAACCCCACCAACAGTGCACTAGGGTTCCCTTTTCTCTGCATCCTCTCCAACACTTGTTTGTTGATTTGTTTATGATGGTCATTCTGACTGGTGTGAGGTGGTATCTCACTGTGGTTTTAATTTGCATTTCTCTGATGGCTAGTGATGCTGAGCATCCTTTCATATGCCTATGGGCCCTCTGTATGTCCTGCTTGGAGAAGTGTCTGTTCAGGCCCTTTGCCCATTTTTTGATTGAATTGTTTGTCTTCATGATGTTGAAGCATATGAGTTCTTTATATAATTTGGAGATCAAACCCTTATCTGATGTATCATTGCAAATATGTTTCCTATACGGTTGGTTCCCTTTTCACTTTGATGATGTTTTCATTAGCTGTGCAAAAGCTTTCTAATTTGATGTAGTCCCATTTGTTTAGTCTTTCCTTTATTTCCCTTGCCCTAGAGGATGTATCAGGAAAAATATTGCTGTGTGGGATATCTGAATTTTACTGCCTATGTTTTCCTCTAAGACATTTATGGTGTCATGGCTTATGTTTACATCTTTTATCCATTTTGAGTTTATTCTGGTGTATGATGTAAGTAGGTGGTCTATTTCCATTTTTTGCATGTGCCAATCTAGTTCTCCCAACACCATTTATTGAACAAGCTGTTTTTACTTCATTTTATGCTCCTGCACCATTTATCAAATATTAATTGGCCATAGAGACATAGGTTTATTTCTGAGCTCTCAATTCTTTTCTTTATTGTTGTTCAAGTACAGTTGTCTCCATTGCCCCACAACCACTCTCCCTTGCCGAACTCATCCCCACATCGCACCCTCAATCTTACGCCTTTTGGCTTTGTCCATGTGTCCTTTATACATGTTCTCTGATGACCATTTCCCTATTTTCCTCCATTATCCCTCTCTCCCATCCACTCTGGTTACTGTCAGTTTGTTCTTTATGTCAATGTCTCTCGTTATATTTTGCTTGCTTGTTTGTTTTGTTGATTAGGTTCCAAATATGGGTAAGATCATATGGTTTTTGTCTTTCACCATCTGCTTTATTTCATTTAGCATAATGCTCTCCAGATCCATCCATGATATCATAAAGGGTAGGAACTCCTTCTTTCTTTCTGCTGTGTAGTATTCCATTGTGTAAATATACAAGTTTTTTGATCCATTCATTTACTGATGGGCACTTAGATTACTTTCAACACTTGGCTATTGTAAATTGTACTCCTATGAACATTGGGGTGCATAGGTTCTTTTGGATTGGTGTTTCAGGATTCTTAGGATATAATCCCAGCAGTAGAATTGCTGGGTCAAAAGGCAGTTCCGTTTTTAGTTTTCTGAGGAAATCCCATACTGTTTTCCATAGTGACTGCACCAGTCTGCATTCCCACCAACAGTGCACTAGGGTTCCCTTTTCTCCACAACCGTGTCAGCACTTATTGTTTGTTGATTTGGTTATGATGGCCTTTCTGACAGGTGTGAAGTGGTATCTCATTGTGGTTTTAATTTGCATCTCTCTGATGGCTAGTGATGCTGAGCATCCTTTCATATATCTCTGGGCCCTCTATATGTCCTCCTTGGAGAAGTGTCTGTTTTGGTCATTTACCCTTTTCTTAATTGGCTTGTTTGTCTTCCTGGAATGTAGTCGTGTGAATTCTTTATATATTTTAGGGATCAAACCCTTGTTGAGGTATCATTTGCAAATATATTTTTCCATATAGTTAGTTCCCTTTTCATTTTGCTGATGTTTTCTTTAGCCATGAAGAAGTTTTTTTTATTTTGATGAAATGCCATTGATTTGTTCTTTCCCTTATGTCCCTTGTTCTAGGGGACATATCTGTGAAAATATTGCTGTGTGGAATATCTGAGATTTTCCTGCCTATTTTCTCTAGGACTTTATGGTGTCACAAGTTATATTTAAGTCTTTTATCCATCTTGAGTTTATTTTTCTGTATGGTGTAAGTTGGTACTTGAGTTTCATTTTTTTGCATGTAGCTGTCCCAATTTCCCAACACCATTTTTTGAAGAGGCTATTTTTACTCCATTTATACTTCTGCCCCTCTTTGTTGAATATTAATTGACCATAGAGACTTGGGTTTGCTTCTGGGCTCTCTATTCTCTTCCATTGATCTATGTGTCTGTTTTTATGCCAGTACTAGACTGTTGTGGCCTTGTAATATAGCTTGATATTAGATATTGTGATCCTTCCTACTTTGCTCTTCTATCTCAAAATTGCTATAGCTATTCAGGGTCTTTTATGGTTCCATATAAATTTTTGAAATGTTTGCTGTATATCTGTGAAATGTGTCCTCAGTATTTTAATAGGGATTGTATTGAAACTATAAATTGCTTTGTGTAGTATGGACATTTTGATGTTAATTCTTCCAATCCATGAACACCGTACATGCTTTCATTTGCTTGTGTCTTCCTTAATTTCTTCAGTGATGTGTAGTTTTCTGAGTACAGGTCTTTTACCTCCTTGGTTAGGTTTATTCCTAGGTACTTTATTTTTCTTGTTGCTATAGCAAATGGGTTTTCCCCCTTATTTCTGTTTCTGATATTTCATTCTTGGTGTACAAAAAATACCTTTGATTTCTGAATATTGACTTTGTATCCTGCTGTTTTGCCAAGTACACTTATTAGGTCAAGTAGTTTTTGGGTGGAGTCTATAGGGTTTTCTACGTATTGTAACATGTCATGCGCAAACAGTGACAGTTTTACTTCCTCCTTTCCAATCTGGATGTCTTTTATTTCTTTTTCTTTTCTGATCATTGTGGCTAGGACTTCCAATACTATGTTGAATAGAAGTGGTGAAAATGGACATCCTTGTTTCTGATCTTAGTGAGGAAACTTTTAGTTTTTGCCAATTGGGTATAATGTTGACTAGGTTTTTTTGTATATGGCCTTTATTATATTGAGGTATGCTATCTCTACTCACACTTTTCTGATTTTTTTTGTCATAAATGGGTGCTGTACCTTATCAAATGCTTTTTCTGCATCTATTTATATGATCATGTGATTTTTATCTTTCCTTTTGTTTATGTGATGCATTACGTTTATTGGTTTGCAAGTGTTGTACCATCCTTGCATCCCTGGGATGAATCCCATTGATCATGGTGTATAATCTTTTTAATGTATTGCCAGTTGTGTTTTGCCAAGATTTTGTTGAGGGTTTTAGCATCTATGTTCATCAGCGATGTGGCCTATTGTTTTCTTTCTTTGCTCTGTCTTTATTCGGTTTTGGTATTAGGATGATGCTGGCTTCATAAATGGAGGTTGGGAGTCTTCTCTCTTCTTGGACTTTTTGGAATAGTGTGTCAAGGATAGGGGTTAGCTCCTCCTTAAATGCTTTGTAAAATTCTCCCGTGAAACCTTCTGGTCCAGGGCTTTTGTGTGTTGGGAGTTTTTGATTACTGCTTCAATTTTATCTGCTGCTATTGGTCTGTTCAGGCTTTCTGCTTCTTCTTCCTTCAGTTTTGGAAGATTATATTTTTCTAGAAATTTGTCCATTTCACCTAGGTTTTAAAATTTCTTGGCATATAGGTGTTCATAGTAATTTCTTACAATCTTTTCTATTTCTGTGGTCAGTTGTAAATTCCTCTTTCATTTCTGATTGTGTTTATTTGGGTCCTCTCTCTTTTTTTCTTGATGAGCCTGCTTAAAAGGTTGTTGATTTTGTTTATCTTTTCAAAGAACCAGCTCCTGGATTTATTGATCCTTAGAATAGAGTTCCTTGTAGTTTCCCTGTTGTTTTTTTTGTGCTTTTAGGCTCTATGTTGTTTAATTCCACTCTTATCTTATTTATTTCCTTCCTTGCACTTGCTCTAGGCTTGTTTGTTGTTGTTCCTCCAGTTCTCGTAGATGTAGGGTTAAGTTGTTTTTTGAATTGAGTCTGTCTTTTTTGTTTAGATCTGTATTGCTATGAACTTCCCTCTCAAGACTTCCTTCGCTGTGTCCCATTGCTTTTAGACTGTTGTGCATTCATTTTCACTTGTTTCTGGACACTTTTTGATTTCTTCCTTGATCTCATTCTTGACTCATTCATTGTTTAATAGCATGCTATTCAATCTCCATGAATTTGAGTGTTTTTGAGTTTTTTCCTTGAGTTTGGTTTTTAGTTTCAGTCCCTTGTGGTCAGAGAAAATGCTTGATATGATTTTCATGTTCTTGAATTTGTTGAGGTTTGTTTTGTGTCCTATCATGTTGTCTGTCTTTGAAAATGTTCCATGTGCATTTGAAAAGAATGTATATTTTGCTTCTTTGGGATGAAAGGCTCTCAATATATCAGTTAATCCATTTCATCTAGGACATTGTTCAATGCTACAATATCCTTGTTGATATTTTGGTTAGAACATCAATCCATTTTTGACAGTGGGGTATTAAAATTCCCTTGCATAAGTCTGTTGCTGTCTATATCTTTCCTGAAGTCCTCCAAGATTTTCTTTATGTTTTTGGGTGCTCCTATGTTGGATTCACATATGTTTACAATGTTTATGTCTTCTTGATGGATTTTTCCCTTGAGTATTATGAAATGTCCTTCTGTGTCTGTTTTTACGGCCTTTGTTTTGAAGTCTGTTTTGTGTGACATAGGTATTGCTACCTTGGCTTTTTTTTTTCCTGTACATTTGCTTGGAATATATTTTTCCAACCCGTCTCTTTCAGTCTGTGTAGGTCTTTTGCTCTGAGGTGGGTCTCTTGTAGGCAACATATGTGTGGGTCATGACTTCTTATCCATTCAGCTATTCTATGTTTTTTAATTTGAGTATTTAATCCACTTACGTTTAAGGTTATTTTGATAGGTACTTATTCATTGCTGTTTTACTCCCTTCATACCTGTGTTCCTTTCTCTCTCTCCCCCACTTTTTTTCTTTCTTTTTTAAATATATTTTATTGATTATGCTATTATGGTTGTCCCATTCCCCCCCTTTATTCCCCTCCACCCTGCACACCCCCTCCCACCTGCATTCCCCCTCTTTAGCTCATGTTCATGGGTCATATATAAAGTTCTTTGGCTTCTACATTTCCTATACTATTCTTAACCTCCTCCTGTCTATCTTATACCTACCATTTATGCTTCTTATTCCCTGTACCTTTTCCCACTCTCTCCCTACCCACTCCCCTGATGATAACTCTCTGTGGGATCTCCATTTCTATGATTCTGTTCCTGTTCTAGTTGTTTGCTTAGTTTGTTTTTGTTTTGTCTTTTTTAGGTTCAGTTGTTGATAGTCGTGAGTTGTTGTCATTTTACTATTCATAGTATTGATCTTCTTCTTTTTCTTAGATAAGTCCCTTTAACATTTCATATAATAAGGGCTTGGTGATGATGAACTCCTTGAACTTGACCTTATCTGGGAAGCACTTCATCTGCCCTTCCATTCTAAATGATAGCTTTGCTGGATAGAGTAAGCTTGGATGTAGGTCCTTGCCTTTCATGACTTGGAATACTTCTTGCCAGCCCCTTCTTGCCTGCAAGGTTTCTTCTGAGAAATCAGCTGAGAGTCTTATGGGCACTCCTTTGTAGGTAACTCTTTCCTTTCATCTTCCTGCTTTTAAGATTCTATCTATATCTTTAATCTTGGGTAATGTAATTATGATGTGCCTTGGTGTGTGATTCCTTGGGTCCAACTTCTTTGGAATTCTCTGAGCTTCCTGGACTTCCTGGAAGTTTATTTCCTTTGCCAGATTGGGGAAGTTCTCCTTCATTATTTCTTCAAATAAGTTTTCAATTTTTTGCTCTTCTTCTTCCCCTTCTGGCACCCTTATATTTGGATGTTGGAATTTTAAAAGTTGTCCTGGAGGTTCCTAAGCCTCTTCTCATTTTTTTAAATTCTTGTTTCTTCATTCTCTTCTGATTGAATCTTTATTTCTTCCTTCTTGTCCAAACCGTTGATTTGAATCCCGGTTTCCTTCCCATCACTGCTGGTTCCCTGTACATTTTCCTTTATTTCACTTTTCATAGACTTTACTTTTTCCTCTATTTTGCAACCATACTCAACCAATTCTGTGAGTATCCTGATTACCAGTGTTTTGAACTCTGCCTCTGATAGGTTGGCTATCTCTTCATCATTTAGTTGTATTTATTCTGGAGCTTTAATTTGTTCTTTCATTTGGGCCATATTTTTTTGTCCTGCATGACTGTTATGTAGTAAGGGGCAGAGCCTTGGGTATTTGTCAGGCCTGGGCAGCCCACAGAGCTGCTTTGTGGTGCTGTATATGAGTGAGGGTCCCAAGAGATCCTGCCTGCTTGGCTGTCTCCCAGCTTTCAGTCACTTCCACTGGTACCCACAAGCAAATTGGACTCTTCTGGTGTTGATTCTTGGGCGGGTGGCTTTATGTATGTTCTAGAACCTTGTGGTTCTCTCCAGTGAACTCTCCTGTGAGTCTGGGAGGTTCTCTCACTGCCTCAGCCCCCACAGGTTTTTACAGTCAGAAGTTTTGAGGCTTCTTTTCCCCACGCTGGAACCCTTGGTTACACAGTTTGTCTCACTCCCTAGTTGTTCCTCCCGTTTTACCCACATGCAAATGTGGGACTACCCACTCCACCAGCCACTGCCTTGCTCACCCTGGTCCCCCCTACCTCCTTGCCTTGAATCCTCTCCACCCTGGCTGCCTGTCTCTGCCCCTTGTACTGGTCTGGATGAATGTTTCGTCTTTAACTCCTTGGCTGTCAGACTTCCATACAGTTTGATTTTCTGGCAGTTTTCAGTGTTTTTTGTATTTAAATTTGTTCTTTTGGTTGTGCGGGGAGGCAAAGTGTATCTACCTATGCCTGCATCTTGGCCAGAAGTCTTATATCTTTAGCTTTAACATTTATGTTTTTTTGTTGTTGTATAATGTATAAGGTAAGGGTTAAACATCATTTTTTGGCATATGGATATCCAGTTTCCTCAGCACCATTCATTGAAAAGACTATTTTTTCTTCATTGCTTAGTGTTAGAGTTCTTGTTGAAGACCAATTGACCAGAGTTATGTGGGTTTATTTCTGGACTCTCAATTCTAGTCAATTATGTATATAGTTAGCCTTGTGCAAGGACCACATTATGTTAATTATCATTGCTTTGTAGTAGATTTTGAAATAAAAAAGAAACTAAGCAAACAACCAGAACAGGAACAGGCATAGAGATCATTTGGAGGGTTATTAGCTGGAAGGGGGAAG